>JAWZYT010002400.1:0-12500 GCA_034508575.1 Petrolisthes manimaculis | reverse complement strand
CATCACTTTACTAATTAAGGTGGTAATTCGTTTTTGTTACATTCGAGATCTTTTACAACCCTGAGAAAAGAATTGATTTAAAGTCTAGTGTATGATTTGTACTAATTAAGGTTGTAATTCGTTTTTGTTACATTGGAGTGCCTTGATTCCTCCAAAGTATATATATGCTACCAGGAAACAGGACCAGAAGAGCGAAGATAATGTGTGTTCTGTTGCTTGCTTGGAATAGTTAGGAGGATTCAGTTGCTCCAGGATGTGTTGGTAAATCTGGAGCAACTGAATCCTCCAGACTATTCCAAGCAACAGAACACCATTATTTCTGCTCTTCTGGTCCTGTTTTCTAGCATACTTTGGAGGAATCAAGGCACTCCAATGTACCAAAAGAGAACTACCATCTTAAGCACCAGCAGAGGACTGAGTGTGAAAGAACTAATTGAAGAAGAAGATAAATAAAATTAGATGATGTAATTTTTTCTTCAGATGTGTAATGACACTTTGGGGAAATATGTCTACATTTCCCCCTTCAACTATAGATGCATTCGTACGTTTTGTTTTGTTTTTCTTGTGTGTGTCATGTGTTTATAGATGCATTCGTACGTTTTGTTTTGTTTTGGTTTCTTGTGTGTGTCGTTTGTTTATAGATGCATATGTACGTTTTGTTTTGTTTTTTCTTGTGTGTGTCGTCTGTTTGTGATGATGGTGTTGAGGCTGAGGAGGATGAGGCTGAAGGGAAGGAAGGGTCGTAAGTTATGTTAGGCTGCTACGCTCTTGACACTTCATTAGGGCTGGTTATAGGTTGGTGGAATGAGTGTGTTATGCTGTGCTGTGCTGTGGTGTGGGTGTATGGGAAAGGAGTGGTGTGATGTGGGTGTGGTGTGGGTGTATGGGAAAGGAGTGGTGTGGGTGTGGTGTGGTGTGGTGTGGGTGTATGGGAAAGGAGTGGTGTGGTGTGGTGTTGTGTGGTGTGGGTGTATGGGAAAGGAGTGGTGTGGGTGTGGTGTGGTGTGGTGTGGGTGTATTGGAAAGGAGTGGTGTGGGTGTGGTGTGGTGTTGGTGTATGGGAAAGGAGTGGTGTGTTGTGTTGTGGTGTGGTGTGGTGTGGGTGTATGAGAAAGGAGTGCTGTGATGTAGCGTGGGTGTGGTGTGGTGTGGGTGTATGGGAAAGGAGTGGTGTGGTGTGGGTGTGTTGTGTTGTGTGGGTGTATGGGAATGGAGTAGTGTGGTGTAGAGTGGGTGTGGTGTGGTGTGGTGTGGGTGTATGGGAAAAGGAGTGGTGCGTTGTGTTGTGGTGTGGGTGAGGTTGTGTGGTGTAGTGAGGAGGGTGGGGGTGGATGAGGTGAAGTGGTATAATGTGTACAGGTGGGTGACATTGTATCGATACAGTAGAGATAGGTAGGGTTGAACAAGTAGAAAGTGCAAGAAAAATATGAGTATTTATGGCAAAATCTATGAGTTCTATGTAATAATAAATCTTGGTTTTCTTATCAATGAATCAATGAAGACTCCACAGCCAATGTATGTAAAGTGGAACGTGACTGAAGGACATTTTTGAGTGGTAACCAGACGTGGACATAGAAATTATATACTCATAGTTTACTTGTACTTTCTACTTACTCAATTGTACAGTAGGTAGGACACTTGTATTGTATATGATGAAAAAAAAAAAAACTTTCAGATTTGTAGGAAAGTTGGAAACAAATCTTCCTCTAACTTTCGTACTACTAATTGGACTTTTAATAAGTTTTACCAGCTTAAACCAATTTGAGGGATAATTACTGTATAGAAGGTAAACGTATTCTTAACTAGTACAATTTAAATAAAGTCTTTCTTAAAGGCAAAACGAAGCGACTTTTGTCAAGTTTGTGTTTATATTTTTTCTCTTATATTGAGAAAAATTAGGTGTTGATGAGTTTCACTTTTTTGTAAATGATTTAATACGATCGTAATTTTACGTTTCCTCCTAAAATGTGTAAGAAGAGGAAAACAGCAGATACTAAAAGATAGGAGGAATCCAACTTATGTCTCCAACTGTACAGAGTGTCGGCATCAACACACATACACACACACACACTCTGTATATGCTCTCTCCCTCTCTCTCTCTCTCCCTCTCTCACACACACACACACACACACTGTATATGCTCTCTCTCACTCTCTCTCTCTCACACACACACACACACACTGTATATGCTCTCTCTCTCTCTCTCTCTCTCTCTCTCTCTCACACACACACACAATGTATATGCTCTCTCCCTCCCTCCCTCTCTCTCTCTCTCTCTCTCTCACACACACACACCCCGTGGTTGGTTGGGTTGGTTGGCTGGTGGCCAGACATGGTATACAGGGAAGGGTCCTGGAGATAGACTCGTTTCCCTTCGTCTTTTGTCATTATATCGTTTGTCATTGAGTATCGTATAGTCGGGACACGAGTTTATTTTATTTCTGCAGCTGCCCTTCAGTTACTCAGTGTTACTATATGTGTTTGTTAAGGGGGTGCGGGAATATGGGGGGACAGACTTTGGGAGGAGTTAGGTTTTTTTGAGGGTGTGGGAGTAGGAGGACAGGCTTTGGGGAGGGAATTAGTGGGGTGAGGGAATAGGACACAGGCTTTCTACCCTCCCCAAGCCTGTCTATCTATTCCCGCAACCCCCAAATCCCCCCCCTCCCCAAGCCTGTCCCCTACTCCCGCACCCCTTTAACATTTGAGAGGCACAATGCTCCATACTTCACATCAAAATACTGCCCCTATCACACCGTCAGTTATGGTCCGCTGTAAGTTACTCACGGACGTAGGATGGGGCCATAAGATTCTTCCCACGTTGACTTACGGCTCGTTTGAAAGGGACGGACAGAGAAGCGATTGTGTGATTGTGCTATAGAGTGCAGTTGGAATGTCTGCCTTTGTGTATATCAAGGAGTTTATAGGCCATATGCAAGAATAACATAACATCATTCCAACATACCCCCCCTATAATAAAGATCATTTCCGCAACAACATCAACCACTCGCCCTTTGCTATATTTATTTTTTTGTGACCTTAACCTTCGACCGATTTTGCCCAAAATTTAATCATTTTGTTGTGTGATGAATATCTATGAATAGAAAAAAAATGAACATCATACGGCTAAACCTGTGGACGCTAGACCATAAACAAACACACGAACAGATAAATAAATAAATAAATAAATAAATAAATAAATAAATAAATAAATAAATAGATATCCGGCACCGAAAACAATACACCTTCCCCTTCTTCTCATATGTCTATAAAGTGTCTATAGCATAGGACTTTGTTAAGGGGAGAGTATACTTTTGGTATATTGGAGTGCCTTGATTCCTCCAAAGTATGCCAGAAAACAGACCCATATGATGAAAAATAATGGTATCCTGTTGCCTGAAATAGCTTGGAGGAATAATTTGCTCCGTATTTACCACCACTCTCTTAAGGGGGAAGTTTTGTGTTGGTAATTCTATAGCAAGTGAATCCTCCCAACAATTCCAAGCAACGGAACAATACCATTATTATTGTTCATCTGCTGGTCTTGTTTCCTGGGATACTTTGGAGGAATCGAGGCGCTCCAATTTACCAATAAGAAATAGTTTACTCTCCTCTTAACTAAACACTTTTATTCTCCTTTTCTATACCAGGACATATTATATATAAGGTATTTAGTTAATCCATATATAGTTTTTAATCCATATATAGTATTTAATCCATGTAGTATGAGTATTTAATCCATATATAGTATTTAATCCATATATAGTTTTTAATCCATATATAGTTTTTAATCCATATATAGTATTTAATCCATATATAGTATTTAATCCATATATAGTATTTAATCCATATATAGTATTTAATCCATATATAGTATTTAATCCATATATAGTATTTAATCCATATATAGTATTTAATATAGTATTTTTAGGATGATAAACTTTAATTAATTGACTTTTTAATTAAAATATTACAAACACATTAATGTGATGTGTGAGTTGGTAACATTTAATGTGATGTGTGAATTGGTAACATTTAAATAACTGGAATTATATACTTACTGATAAATACTGGAGATGTATACAAGGTTGACTATATTTCAGAATCTAGGGCAAATTAAGTTTCAGAATTAATTATTGCAAATATTATCATGTACCGGACAGTCGGCAAAAAAAGTATTGGAACCACCCCTCCATTAATTTTAGAATTTTTATGACAGTAGGGTTGGTACACCTGCTAAGTCAGTCCAAGTGTACCTATACAGGGACAATAATACACCCATTATACACCAATAATACACCCATTATACACCAATATACATAAATAATACACCTATTTATAACACATATTATAACTGTAGTATTATACAATATGTATATAATAAGTATACAATAAGTATACAATAGGTATTATCATCAGTGGAATTCATCCACCATTTTCTCAGTAACCATTAATGGTACAAAAATGGCATTAGTACCATTAGAAATAGCATAAAATTCTACATAATAATATATTCTATAATAGTTTATGAATAATATATTTTAGGAGTAATATTAGAATGAAAAGAAAGAAGTATTATTTTTTTTTCCAAATCTTTTCCAATTCAATCTCGATTTTCTCAGCAACCATTAATGCTACAAAAATGACATTAGTACCATTAGAAAGAGCATGAAATTCCACATAATAACAAATTATTTAATAGTTTCTAAATAGTATATTTTTTAGGAATAATAATAGATTTATGAATATTTTTTGCATAGTTTCCAAATTTTTTCCAATTCATCCACCATTTTCTCAGTAACCATTAATGGTACAAAAATGGCATTAGTACCATTAGAAACAGCATAAAATTCTACATAATAATATATTCTATAATAGTTTATGAATAATATATTCTAGGAGTAATATTAGAATGAAAAGAAAGATGTATTAATTTTTTTTCCAAATCTTTTCCAATTCAATCTCGATTTTCTCAGCAACCATTAATGCTACAAAAATGACATTAGTACCATTAGAAAGAGCATGAAATTCCACATAATAACAAATTATTTAATAGTTTCTAAATAGTATATTTTTTAGGAATAATAATAGATTTATGAATATTTTTTGCATAGTTTCCAAATATTTTCCAATTCATCCACCATTTTCTCAGTAACCATTAATGGTACAAAAATGGCATTAGTACCATTAGAAAGAGCATAAAATTCTACATAATAATAGATTCTATAATAGTTTATGAATAATATATTTTAGGAGTAATATTAGAATGAAAAGAAAGAAGTATTAATTTTTTTTCCAAATCTTTTCCAATTCAATCTCGATTTTCTCAGCAACCATTAATGCTACAAAAATGACATTAGTACCATTAGAAAGAGCATTAAAATCCACATAATAACAAATTATTTAATAGTTTCTAAATAGTATATTTTTTAGGATTAATAATAGATTTATGAATATTTTTTGCATAGTTTCCAAATTTTTTTAAATTCATCCACCATTTTCTCAGTAACCATTAATGGTACAAAAATGGCATTAGTACCATTAGAAACAGCATAAAATTCTACATAATAATAGATTCTATAATAGTTTATGAATAATATATTTTAGGAGTAATATTAGAATGAAAAGAAAGATGTATTAATTGTTTTTCCAAATCTTTTCCAATTCAATCTCGATTTTCTCAGCAACCATTAATGCTACAAAAATGACATTAGTACCATTAGAATGAGCATGAAATTCCACATAATAACAAATTATTTAATAGTTTCTAAATAGTATTTTTTTTAGGAATAATAATAGATTTATGAATATTTTTTGCATAGTTTCCAAATTTTTTCCAATTCATCCACCATTTTCTCAGTAACCATTAATGGTACAAAAATGGCATTAGTACCATTAGAAAGAGCATAAAATTCTACATAATAATATATTCTATAATAGTTTATGAATAATATATTTTAGGAGTAATATTAGAAGGAAAAGAAAGAAGTATTAATTTTTTTTCCAAATATTTTCCAATTCAATCTCGATTTTCTCAGCAACCATTTATGCTACAAAAATGACTTTAGTACAATTAGAAAGAGTATGAAATTCCACATAATAACAAATTATTTAATAGTTTCTAAATAGTATATTTTGTAGGAATAATAATAGATTTATGAATATTTTTTGCATAGTTTCCAAATTTTTTCCAATTCATCCACCATTTTCTCAGTAACCATTAATGGTACAAAAATGGCATTAGTACCATTAGAAATAGCATAAAATTCTACATAATAATAGATTCTATAATAGTTTATGAATAATATATTTTAGGAGTAATATTAGAATGAAAAGAAAGAAGTATTAATTTTTTTTCCAAATCTTTTCCAATTCAATCTTGATTTTCTCAGCAACCATTAATGCTACAAAAATGACATTAGTACCATTAGAAAGAGCATGAAATTCCACATAATAACAAATTATTTAATAGTTTCTAAATAGTATATTTTTTAGGAATAATAATAGATTTATGAATATTTTTTGCATAGTTTCCAAATTTTTTCCAATTCATCCACCATTTTCTCAGTAACCATTAATGGTACAAAAATGGCATTAGTACCATTAGAAAGATAATAAAATTCTACATAATAATATATTCTATAATAGTTTATGAATAATATATTTTAGGAGTAATATTAGAATGAAAAGAAAGAAGTATTAATTGTTTTTCCAAATCTTTTCCAATTCAATCTCGATTTTCTCAGCAACCATTAATGCTACAAAAATGACATTAGTACCATTAGAAAGAGCATGAAATTCCACACATATTTAATAGTATTTTGTAGAGTAGAGTAGTAGTAGTAGTAGTCAGTAGAGGAGGAGGTGGGAGATGGTGGAGTAGTAGTAGTAGTAGTAGTAGTAGTAGTAGTGAGAGATGGTAGTAATTGTAGTAGTAGTAGTAATAGTAGGAGAGGTGATGGTAGTGGTAGTAATAGTGAGGTAAGAAAGGAAGGAAGACTGTAGTAGTATTAGTAGTTGTAGTAGTAGTAGTAGTAGTAATAGTAGTAGTAGGAGAGATGATGGTAGTGGTAGTAATAGTGAGGTGACGTAAGACAGGAAGAAGGAAGGAAGGAAGGCGGTCGGTGTGAGAAGATGCCTAGGTACTGGTATGGACCTGAGAGGCTTACTACTCACAACGGGAAGAGAGAGAAGAGAGAGTGAGAGAGAGAGAGAGAGGAGTGAGAAAGAGAGACGAGAACAGTAACACGAAGAAATAAAATGAGAGATAGAGAGATAGATAGATAGAGAGTGTGTGTGTATGGTGTGTGCGTAGTGTGTGTCGTCGTGAGAGAGAGAGGACGAGGAGAGGAGAGTGAGAGAGAGAGAGTAGAGAGAGAGAAGCAGAGAATAGGGAGGAGAGAGAGAGAGACGAGAGAGAGAGGTAAAGCTGAATGTATATATTATATATATATATATATATATATATATATTATATATATGATTTATATATATATATATATATATATATATGAGAGAGAGAAAGAGAAAGAGAGAGAACAGTAACACGAAGAAAATAAAATGAGAGTAGAGGAGAGAGAGAGAGAGATTCGAGTGCGCGAGCGAGAGAGAGGAGAAGAGAGACGAGAGAAGAGAGAGAGAGAGAGACGAGAGAACCATGGACAGAGTACATGAAAAAGTATAAAAAAATGAGACGACGGTGGGCGAGAAATGTTGGGACGAAGTGTTTTTCCACATGCCTGACTACCTCCTCTCTCTCTCTCTCTCTCTCTCTCTCTCTCTCTCTCTCATTTTATTTTCTTCATGTTACTGTTCTTTCTTTCTCTCTCTCTCTTTCTGTCTCTCATATACACATTCATTCTTTACCTCCCTCACATACACACACACCCACTCTCTCTCTCTCTCTCTCTCTCTCTCTCTCTCTCTCTCTCTCTCTCTCTCCTTCTATATTTTATCTCTTCCTTTCTTTTTCTCCCTCTATACTTTCCTTCATTTTCCTTTCTCTTCATTCTTCTATACTTCTTACATGGTTTTCTTTTTATATGTTATTATCTCACTTCCTTTCTTTTTCTCTCTTTAATCTTTCTTCCTTTTGCTTTCTCTTCATTTTTTCTACACTTTTCATTTATACATATTTTTTTCGTATATTTTTCTCTTATTATATATTGCGGGAATAGGGGGACAGACTTGGGGGGTTAGGGGTGGCGGGAATAGGGGTACAGGCTTGGGGGGGGGTTAGGAGGGTACGGGAATAGGGGTCATGCTTTCTACCCAACCCCAAACGTGTCCACCTACTCCCGCACCCCCCCAGTTCCTCCCCATGCCTGTCCCCTACTCCCGCACCCCCCCAGTCCCCTCCAAGCCTGTCCCCTAACTCCTGCACCCCCCCAGTCCCCTCCAAGCCAGTCCCCTAACTCCCGCACCCCCTTAAGTGGCTGATATCTTCATGATAATAGAATAGAATAAAATAATTTAATTAAATAGAGTTAGTGAAATGTGGGTTGTAATGTCCGCAGACTTTATTTGCTGTTAACTACGATTTTACTATATTGAAAAACGGCTCAAACTGGCTTCATTGATCGTATTGAAAGTCCACTAGAGAAGAAGAATATGTTCCCTACGCTTCCCTACGCTTCCCTTCGCTTCCCTACGCTTCCCTTCGCTTATCTACGCTTCCCTTCGCTGATCTAATCCCTTTTTAGTGTTTATGATACAACACACAATAATAAATAAATAATGTAAAGGAGACAAAGTGTGAGGTAAAAATAGTTCATAAAGCTCAAATTACCAGTCAGTCACCAACACGTATGTATGTACAGTTGCCAAAAAAGGTATTGCGACAACAACTATTGATACAACATTAGATATATTAATGTCCATAGTTGTTTGTAGGGATATAATTATATAAGTATGTATTACAGAAGGATATGTATATTTCCTTCTGTTATACATGCTTATAAGTATGTATTACAGAAGGATATGTATGTATATTTCCTTCTGTTATACATGCTTATAAGTATGTATACAGAAGGATATGTATATTTCCTTCTGTTTACATGCTTATAAGTATGTATTACAGAATGATATGTATATTTCCTTCTGTTATACATGCTTATAAGTATGTATTACAGAAGGATATGTATATTTCCTTCTGTTATACATGCTTATAAGTATGTATTACAGAAGGATATGTATATTTCCTTCTGTTATACATGCTTATAAGTATGTATTACAGAAGGATATGTATGTATATTTTCCTTCTGTTATACATGCTTATAAGTATGTATTACAGAAGGATATGTATATTTCCTTCTGTTATACATGCTTATAGTCCCTACCAAATATATAGTTAAAGTTCCATCATGATTTGTCGCATACCTTTTTTGGAAACTGCACCTAACCTGTACCTCTCGTAACTTTAACCCTTCTGCCACCTTAACACAATTAACCCGACTTAATATTCCTCTTGAAGCGGCGGAACCACGTTCATTATGGAATTTTTATAAGGAGTATTCAGCTGAAATATTCTGCGTTTAAATTTCCAAGCAACAGTAACTTTGAGCTAATGAAATTTTGTTGGGGGTGAATTTAGGCATTGTGAAATTTTGCTCTTTTTTTTTATTTGTGTTTGTGTTTTCATATTACGACTCTGGGACAGTTGCTTTATGATAATTCTACACACACACACACTCACTCACACACATACACACAATTACTATACACACACAATTACACACACAATTACACACGAGTAAAATATGATCAGGTATTATTTTACTGTTCACATACATACACACTCACTTAATTTAATGCAAGTATATTATATTTACACACAATTATGCAAGTATACACACATACATACACACACATAAATATGCAAGTACACACATACAAGTAAAAACCAATCAGATAAAAGTACACATAACACACACACACACACACACACACACACACACACACACACACACACACACACACACACAACACACACACACACACACACACACACACACACACACGAAAATGCATCTATAGGTATATTTCAAAGTTTTTTATTGCTTCAGTTTGCAACAAAAAAAAAAAAAAAAAAAAAAAAAAAAAAAAAAGCATTTGCATTTGCAAGTGTATTTCTTTAGCAATGTTATTTTCCTAGTTTCCTTCTGATATGCAGCCTACAGTCAAAAGATTGAAGTGAAAAAAAAAAAAAAAACTTTGGAGGATTGAGCAGGGATGTGGGAGTAGGGGACAGGCTTGGGGGGAGGGACTGGTGGGGGGTGCGGGGAATAGGGGGACAGGCTTGAGGTGGGTAGAAAGCCTGTCCCCTTATTCCCACATACTCCCAACCCCCCCCCAAACCTGTCCCCTACTTGTTTGTGTATGTATGAATATGAATATATGAGAGTATGTACAGTTGAGAAAGTAGAAAATGCAAAAAAAAAAAAAAAAAAGTTTATATATTTCAGTTCTTTGAAATAATATATGTATTTTTATCAATGAATCACTATGACTCCATATACAATGTAAAGTGGAAAGGGGACTGACTGACTGCAATTTTAAGTGATAGCCTAATGGGGTCATATACACTTATATTTACTTCACTTTCTACTTGCTGGCCTGTATGTGTGTATGTATACTGTATATTCATTTTAGGGGGATTTATAAAGGCCACATTGCACGATATTTTTTTGTTTTGTATATCAACAACACTGAAGGAAAGGAAGTGATAATAATAGAATTTATGATTGGAGATACACCGAAACTCTCTTCTGAAGGTGATCCCAGCAACCCTCTCATCTTCACCTTCCACACATCATCACTATCATCATCACTATCACTATCATTGTCACTGTCTTATCTAGTAGTAGTAGTAGTAGTAGTAGTAGTAGGTAGTGTTTATCGATATAGAAACACCAAAATTCACTCTCTTATCCACTCTATATTCACGTCTTTATTTTTAACACGTTCACCACCTCCACTGCTGATATCATTCTCATTATTATTATCATCTACTTTTCATGTCTAGCTACATATTTATTTGTTATGGATCTATCCTCGAATCATCTATCAATATATGTAATGATGAGGGGCAGTAATTATTATTATTATTATTATTATTATAGGACGGTGTATTGTTTTCGGTGCTGGATATTTATTTATGTATTTATTTATTTATCTGTTCGTGTGTTTGTTTATGGTCTAGCGTCCACATTTTTAGCCGTATGATTTTCATTTTTTTTTTCTATTGATAGATATTCATCATAAAACAAAATGATTAACTTTTGGGCAAAATCGATCGAAGGTCAAGGTCACAAAAAATAAAGATAGCAAAGGTCAAGTGTCTGTTTTAGGTCTAGCGTCCACAGGTTTAGCCGTATGATGTTCATTTTTTTTTATTGATAGATATTCATCATAAAACAAAATGATTAACTTTTGGGCAAAATCGGTGGAAGGTCAGTAGTAGTAGTAGTAGAAGTAGTAGTAGTAGTAATAGTGTGATAATTTTTAGATGAAACAAGATACATTACAACCTGACTCGACTCTCTCTCTCTCTCTCTCTCTCTCTCTCTCTCTCTCTCTCTCTCTCTCTCTCTCTCTCTCACCCCATTTTTTCCTTATGGTGGCGACGAGAGTGAAGTGAGTTTTATCCCAGCTTGGCGTCGCGTCTCAGGCAGCCAGCTAAACCAACCATTAAAATGTAAACAAAGGCCTCACTCAACTTCCTGTCTAGCCTGTGTTGTGGGGAGAGAGCGAGAGGAGGGAGAGAAAGAGAGTGGGGGGAGGGTGAGGGTGATGGAGGGAGAGTGGGGGGAGGGAGAGGGGAGGGTGAGGGAGAGAGGCAGAGAGAGAGAGATTATTACACTAATTTGATGATAATGTCACCACGAACTCTTATGTTATTGACGACAGCTTTAAGTATCTTTATAACAAGTACAAAATAAATAAGTAAAAAGGAGACCTCAGTATATTAAAGATAAAATCCTTACACTGAACAACACGAGCTAATAAAAACTTCACACATATTCCCTGATAGCTTTCATTATGTTGTTGATTTTAAGGGGGTGTGGGAGTAGGGGACAGGCTTGTGGGGGGTGCGGGAATAGGGGGACAGGCTTGGGGGGGGTAGAAAGCCTGTCACCCTAACCCCCCCAACCCTGTCCCCCTATTCCTGCAACCCCCAAAACCCCACCCCAAGCCTGTCCCCCTATTCCCACACCAAAGGAGATAAATTAGAAAAAGACATGTAAACGAAAAGGCTTATATATATCATGGAATACACACACACAAAAAAAAACCTAAGTGTAAGATATCTGCTGTATATTCGTGATTTAAACCACTATCATTACACCTTATAATAATAATAATAATAATGCAAGAAAGTGGTGTTGTATACGAAAATATTTTACGTACACACTCGAAAAAAGAATTCGTATCCCCATGCTAAGTTTTTATCATCCATATATATAACTGTGGAGTAAATAAAATCCTGTTGTTTGAAGGGTTAC
>JAWZYT010002399.1:37500-50000 GCA_034508575.1 Petrolisthes manimaculis | reverse complement strand
ACTATAATAATTACTCTATCCCCTCTCACACACACACACACACACACGTCCTTTTTCACCCTCGCAGTGTCATTGAAGGCAAGCAAGCAATCCCTCTTACACACTCTGCAAGCAAATTAATGCAAGCAATCTCCCTTACCCTCCCAGCAAGCAAATTAAAGCAAGCATTATATTTTTCCTATCCTCACCCCCCCTCCTCCTCCCTATTCCTCCTTGTGCTTGCAGAGAGAGAGAGAGAGAGAGAGAGAGAGAGAGAGAGAGAGAGAGAGAGAGAGAGAGAGAGAGAGAGAGAGAGAGAGAGGCATGCAAGAAGTGAAAGGAAGAAGGAGTATGGAAGGAGAAAGTGTGGGAGGTATAGGCAGGGTGACAGATTAGACAGACACACACACAGATATACAGATAGATAGACAGATTGCTAGATATATAGATAGTTAGATAGATAAATAGATAGATAAACAGATAGACAGATAGAGATATAAACAAATATATAGATAGATAGACAGACGAAACAGGGAAGCAGGGATATGAGTAAAGATGTGGTTAGGATAATAATAATAATAATAATAATAATAATAATAATAATAACAATAATAATAATAATAATAATAATACCAATAATAATAATAATACCAATAATAATAATAATAATAATAACCTAGCGACCATTCACCCTAGAGGCTGTGTGATTGTGACCATTACACACACACACACATATATATATATATATATATATATATATATATATATATACTAACCACAACAAACACCCATATGTAACATTCCACAGCCAGAGTCTTGGGTGTGTGTGTGTGTGTGAGGGTATTTGTGTCAGAGAGAGAGAGAGAGAGAGAGAGAGAGAGAGAGAGAGAGAGAGAGAGAGAGAGAGAGAGAGAGATAGTGGTGTGTGTCATAAAAACTCTATATGCTACATAACCTTGACGGACTCACTATTTACAGCTCTTATAAAAGCTACACCTCCAGCCATACATACACACACACACATACTTAAATAGACATACACACACACAAATACATACATACTCACAAACTCAAATATAGATATACATACATACATATTCACACACACACACACACAAAACATACTTAAATACATACGTACATACATACACACACACTCAAATAGACATATATACATGCATATTCACACACACACACACACACACACACTCAAATACACATACATACATACTCACACACTCAAATACAGACATACATACATGCATATTCACACATGCACACACACACACACACACACACATACTTAAATAAAGACGTACATACATACACACACACTCAAATACAGACACACACACAGAGAGAGAGAGAGAGAGAGAGAGAGAGAGAGAGAGAGAGAGAGAGAGGATGAGTTACAAGGAGTTGGTTCCTTTAAGTAATGTTTTTGTTGTTGGTATAATTTTTAGGGCGTGTATATCCCACACACACCCTTTCCTGTATTATCCTTCCCTCCCTTCCTCCACCCCTTCCTTCCTTTCCTCCCATAGTGCTTCTTCATCTTCTCTTCTCCCTCCCTCTCTCCCTTCCATCCCCTCCTCACTCACTAAAATTTCCCTCCCTCCCTCCCAAATATATATATTATACAATATTTAATTATCGGTAACCCCGGCTCGCTAACCTTAAAATACATCCACCCATCCATCACTAACCATTACTTACCATGACTCGTAAGGTTGTATCTCGCTTAATGGTTCTCGTTCCACTCCAGTTCATTGTTCTACTGGTAATGGTAAAATGACACACACACACACACACACACACACACGGACGAAAATCTCCCTCTCTATCGTCCAGTGAATGTAGATAATATAGACAAAATGATAGGGAGAGTAGATGGATACAATTATTAGCGTATACAATAATAATAATAATAATAAAACACACACCAACTAAGAGACAAGTATATATAATTCCAAGTCAGTCTCAGCTTCACAACCTGTAATTAATAACACTCACAACAATCACCATCAGGTAGTACTCAGTCCTCAATTTTCTACTCAATCTGTCGTCAAGTTTCCCGCCAAGTTTCCCGCCAATTTCTCGTCTGAGGTTTCCCGCCAATTTCTCGTCAGGTTTCCCGCCAATTTCTCATTGCTGTGATTCTTATAAAATTATACTTTCTCACAAGACGTCAACAGCTAAGAATTTCTCGTTTACGTTAATGGGGTATTACAGAGTTGGTAAAATAGATAATAAAATAGATCATAATACTATAGATTAAATAGCTAACCTAAAGAAAGATTATTATTATTATTCTTTTGTTTTAGTTGTTCCGTTGGAAAGGTAATAAACATGATGACGAAGACGGTGGTGGTGATGGTGTGTGTTATGGTTTATTTAGCTCAACCCATCTGAGGTGAAAACGTGGAAAACCAATTAACCAGAGAGAGAGAGAGAGAGAGAGTGTGTGTGTGTGTGTGTCTGAGAAAGTTTCCCAATCCATTAACTTAACACGACATACATTCAACTATTGTCACACGGAACCCGACACAATCTACCTCAGTCACCCCAAAAATACACAAAGAATCATAACATTATCTTTAAGTTCTTCGTCTAGTACCGTTTTTTATGATAGATTTAAGGGGATAATATTCTTTTAATAGACATGGAGCGCCTAGATTCCTCCATATAAGTTCGCCAGGAAACAGCTAGCGGGACCAGCAGATGAAGTAAAATAATAATAATAATGGTGTCGTGTTTGTTGCCTGGAAATGTTTGGAGGAATCATTTTGCTCCAGATTTACCACCCATAACAATGTGCTATGTTTACTTTTTACGGGGTATTGTGAATGATCCGAGCTATTCTGGGATCGACTTTCTCTCCTATACTCGGCTGGTTTATCTGTTGTTGTTGTTGTCGTTATTGTTGTTGTTGTTTCTTACTGCTTTTAAAACTTCCGCATCGTGTGTCTCTCCTACACACACACACACACACACACTCTCTCTCTCTCTCTTTCTCCTTCACACACACACACACACACACTCTCTCTCTCTCTCTCTCTCATTATACTGTACTTTTAAGGGTTTTGGCGCCACTTCGATCCCAGCCGATCCCTCTCATTTTTTCAGCTGTCCTTATTTTCTGTCTATTTCCTTCCTGCTTGCTGTCACTTTCTTCTGGCGCTATATGAACTCGCTGTTGATGCACCTAATATCAAATCAATTAATCAATCAATCAAAATCTATACTTCCGCATCATACCTCCCTCTCCGTCTCTCTCTCTCTCTCTCTCTCTCTCTCATACACAAGAGAGTATATGACATACAATATAATATATACAAATTATACCTGTCAAATCAAAGCCTATACTTAACCCTAACTCTATCTAGTGAAAGTACAGTAAAGTAAGTCAGTTTTTGTATCAACTTACATAATTCGCCTACACAACAGTTTAATCCCTTCCTGCTAACTTCCTTCACACCTAGTTGTATAAAATTAATAGTATTGAGTACAGGTTAGGTTTGGTTAGGTTCCTGAAAGGTTAGGTTCATGAAAGGTTTGGTTAGGTTAGGTTCAGAAAAGGTTTGGTTAGGGGTTAGGTTAGGTTAGGTTTAGGAAAGGTAGGTTAGGTTTAGGAAAGGTTAGGTTAGGTAGTTAGACTATAAATTATTAAGTTAGGTTAGTTTCAGGAAAGGTTAGGTTATGTAGTTGAACTAGGCTAGATTTAGGAAAAGTTAGTTAGGATCGGTAGTTAGACTAAGTTAGGTTAGGTTAGGTGGATACTGTATATATATATAGCCTATAATATATACTCATGTATGTTTTTTTCAAGTAATCAAATGCTTATCTCAGAAAATTGTGAAGTGTATCATATAAACCTTGACATTCTGTACAAAACCAACTCCTCCACAATAATTTACCTCCACCTACTTTCCTCTCACTCTATCTACTCTCACTTTCCAACCACTCCACTCTCACTCTATCCACATCACTCTCACCAACACTACACACTCACCCCATCCATGCATCCACTCTCACCCCATCCCCACCCACCCCCATCCCCAATCCTCCTCACACCAACCCCCCAACCTCACACCACAACACACACACACACACTCTTCTCTCCCAATTTCACACACACATCAACATTAAAATTAAAATAACCTCACCCAATCTGACCCCATATTCTCTCTCTTTTCTCCCTGCAGCCACGTGTAACCAGCGAGACTGTTTACACTGTGACCTAGAGACTGCAGAGTGTGTCAAGTGTTTGTATGTAATGATGGCTTCAACTAGACAATGCCACTCCACTTGTCCCCCTGGCTACTCCGTCACTACATGGCCCTCTCAATCCACACTCATGGGGAGGGTGTGTACAGGTGGGTGTGGGTGTGTGGGTGTGTTGGTTATAATTATGTATGTGTGTGTTTGTGTGTGTGTGTGAGGGTGGGAGGAGGGATGGATGTGTGTATTTGTGAGGATAGATGGATGTGTGTGTCTGTGTGTGGGGTGGGAGGAGGGATGGATGTGTGTGGGGTGGGAGGAGGGATGGATGTGTGTGTGGGGGGATGGGGAGGGAGGAGGTATGTGTGTTTGTAGGGGTGGAGAGGTAGGGAAATATGTGTAGGTGGGCGGGTGGTAAGGTGTGTGTGGGGATATGTGTGTGTGTGTGTGTGTGTGTGTGTGTGTGTGTGTGGAAAAAGAGAGAGTGATTGTTATTATTATGTGCGAGTGGATGTGTGTGTAAAAGATAGAGAATAGACATTGCCATTGTATTCATTATGTGTGTCTGTGTGTGTCTGTGTGTGTGTGTGTGTGTGTGTTGCCTTCCATGTAATCTTTTATAACATTCCAGGTCACTAACACATTTTCCCTCACCATTATATCATTTTCCAGTCATTCCCCTTCCAGCCTTTCATTTTCCAGTTTCTTCCCTTCCAGTCTTTTATTCACGTTCCGGGACATTAACACATTCTCTCCCCCTCTTATATCATTTCCAGTCATTTCCCTTCCAGTCTTTCTCTCCCCATCTTCTTTAATTTTCCAGTCTATCGATTTCCAGTCATACCTTTTCCAGTTTAACCCCTTCCAGTCTTTAGTTTTCCAGTTTCTCCCCTTCCAGTCTTTCGTTTTTCAGTCATACTTTTTCCAGTTTAACCTCTTCCAGTCTTTCGTTTTCCAGTTTAACCCCTTCCAGTCTTTCGTTTTCCAGTTTTTCCCCTTCCAATCTTTTGTCTGCCAGTCTTAAATTCACGTTCCAGGACATTTAACACATTCTCTCCCCCTATTACATAATTTTCCAGTTTTTCCCCTTCCAGTCTTTTATTCACACATTTTCTTCCCTTCTTGCATACATGGAAATCCTCAGAACGGAGTATGTTGGCTTTGGTATCGGGTCGGGACGTTACCATCATCGCAGGGTCAGCGGTAGGGGGCGCCGTGTGTGTCGGGGTGGTGATTGGTGCGTTGCTGTACATGCGCAGACGAACCAAACCTTCCCCTGACCACCACCACCAACAACATCAACAACATGGTCATCAGAATCATCATCATCACCATCGCTACCCATTACCTCGACTATGGAGGGACAAAAGGCCTAACACGACAGGTGGGTTTGGGGAAGATGGGGTGGGAGAAATGGGGTGGAGGAAAGATGGGGTGGGTGAAATGGGGTGGGTGAAATGGGGTGTTGGGAAATGGGGAGGTGGAGGTGGGGTGGGGGTGTAGTATGTAAGAGGTAGAACTAGGGGTGAGGGGGGGGGGTGAACTAACATAGACTATAGTTATAAATATTCCACCTCACGCCCTTCGTCACGCCCTACAGAGAAACCCGTAGCAGTGGAAGAGCGTGCCGAGTTTCTGGAGCAGCTGGCGAGTCTGAGGGGAGAGGCGGCCAACTTCCTGGAGATGCTAAACCACACCAGGAACCGATTCAGGACCCTAGGAGGACCCGATTCACCCACTGATACCAAGACGAAGGCCTATAGGTGAGGAAGATGGGTTTTGTTTTTTTCGTTTGTGTGTGTGTGTGAAGTGAGGGAGGAAGGAAGGAAGAGGAAAGAAAGTGAAGGATAAAGTATATAGGAAGGAACAGGAAAGAGTGAGAGTAATGAGAGTGGAAGTGAAAGGAGAAAGTATATAGTGAGGAAGAGGAAAGAGAGTGAGAGTAATGAAAGTGGAAGAGAGTGAAAGTAATGATAGTGGAAGTGAGTGAAGGTGGATAATGAGAGTGGAAGTAAAGGTGGATAATGAGAGTGGAAGTAAAAGGAGAAAGTATATAGTGAGGAAGAGAGATGTCTATAGTGTAATGAGAGTGTGAAAACAAAGCACTGTTGGAAATAGTGCATGAGAAAGTCAACCGTGTGTGTGTGTGTGTGTTGTTGGTGACCCTTTGTCTAACCCTTGCCTGCCTGCACTCACACACACACACACACACACACACATATACGTTGTTTCTCCTCTTTCATTCATCATCTCTCAATACACACATACACACACATACATTGTTTCTGCTTTTCGTTCAATACCGCTCTCTCTCTCCACACACACACACACACACATTCACATACATTGTTTCTGCTTTTCGTTTATCACCTCTCAACACACACACACACACACACACACACATGTGATTTCAGCTCTGTAATCATCACCACCTAACACACACACACACACACACACACGTGATTTCAGCCCTGTAATCATCACCTCCACAACCCACTCCACCTGTATGTCAACCTCTACACAACACCCTTCACCTCAACAACAACAACAACAACAACAACAACCACAATAACAACAACCACTTATTTTCTACCCACATATTCGCCAGGTATAACACACACACACACACACACAATAAATATATACAAATAAATGAAAAAAATCATATACAAAGATTGGAGTATAATAATAATAGTAATAATAATAATAATAATAATAATAATAATAATAATAATAATAATAATAATAATAATAATAATAAAAATAATAATAATAATGGATTCTTTACATGTTCTTTCTTCTCTACAGTATATATAAAATAAATGAATGGAGAATAAATATAAATAAATTCCCTTACCTTTATACATATCTTCTCAAAAATAAAATGAATATATGAAGAATACAAACCGATTCTAATTTACATGTCACCACGTCTCAATCTATATAAAAAAAAAAAAAAAAAAAAAAAAAAAGGTTAAAAATAAAGATAAAAATTCATTCCTTACCAGTACAGTAGTTTAATCTTGTTTCTCTCTCTCTCTCTCTCTCCATCATCCTTGTATCTCTCTCTCTCTCTCTCCATGATCAGAGCTGTAGTGAGGGATCTATCTCGGGTGCTGACACTTCTCAATCGACGTGAGGAACACATACTGACGGTGCCTGGGGACTGGAGGAGGCTGTTGTCGTGGGCTGTCAGGGTTCTGGCCAGGTACAAGAGACAGAAGGCAGCAAAGGTGAGTAGAGGTGTAGGTGAGAGTAGGTGAGAGTGATGTAGGGGAGTGTGGGAGTGGTGAGAGTAGGTGGGGTGATGTAGGAGTAGGTGGGGGTGATGTAGGAGTAGGTGGGGGTGATGTAGGAGTAGGTGGGGGTGATGTAGGAGTAGGTGGGGGTGCAGGAGTAGGTGGGGGTGCAGGAGTAGGTGTAGTAAAAGTAGGTAGTAAAAGTAATGGTGGTAAAAGTAGGTGTGGTAAAAAAGTAAGGGTGGTAAAAGTTTAATTAAAGTGATCACATACTTTTGGTACAGGTACTATTCAAAATATCTGCCAAAAAACACGATTAGATTAGCCAAAAAAATAAAAATGGTTTACAGTTGCTTGAAATAATTTAGGGGGGGAATTATTTTGCTCCAGATTTACCAACACTGCATGTATGTATTGTACGACCCTAATAAGTTATCATAATACTCACCTTGGTTACGACCTTCTGCAGGAGAGTGGTGCCCTGCCTTCCCCTGACCCCTTGCATAACGGAGGAGGCGTAGGAGGCACAGGAGGAGGCACAGGAGGAGGAGGAGGAGGAGGAACACTATACCAAACACGAAAACAAGCCCAAGCAGAGAGGTGTAGATTGGTACAAGTCACTCAAGCCTCCGTCCCCTCCACGACACAGACAACACAGTCCTCTTCCACCACCACCACCACCTCATCTTCCTCATCCACGGGTACTTCTCTCACTTCATCTCCCTCCTTTAGTGATGCAGACTCCAGGAGCTTCCATCAGAGCCTGGAAGATTCATTTGAAGGTCAGTTAGATTGGGAAGACTGGTTTTTTTTCTTCTCAAGATTGTATTATTATTATTATTTTTTTTTTTTTAACAAGTCGGTGATAAAATTTGGTTAATAAGTCAGTGATAAAATTTGGTTAATAAGTAGGTGATGAAAATTTGGTTAATAAGTCAGTGATAAAATTTGGTTAATGAATCTCTGAAAACAGTTAAACTAATAATAATGTGTGTTAATATTTTGGCTTAAGATTGTGTGATAAATATTAATGATTCTGTGATAAACCTTTTGACTAATGATTTTTCCAGATTTGTCACGTCATCATGGATCGTTTATTTATCTATTTACTGTACTGTATTTTTTATTTTCCAGATTTGTCACGTCGTCATGGATCGTTTATTTATCTATTGACTTTATTTTTTATTTTCCAGATTTGTCACGTCGTCAAGGATCGTTTATTTATTTATTGACTTTATTTTTTATTTTGCAGATCTATCACGTCGTCAAGGATCATTTATTTATCTATTGACTTTAATTTTTATTTTGCAGATCTATCACGTAGTCACATGGGGTCACGTACCGTCTCCCTCATGAGTCTGACACCCATAATCTTCGAAGAGGACGACGATGAAATTCTATACGAGGACCACCTGCCCACACCACCCTCAGACGACTCCCCAAGGTCCAGCTTTGACCACCACCACCAGTACACCACCACCACCAACAACAACAGCAAGGAAGTGTTGTTTGATGATAGAAAAAGCACTAAAAAATCCAAATCCAACAAGATAGGGAAGGAATACGATGAGTTCCCTCGCTCGGGTTACCACGTTGAGAATGAAGATGAATTGTTTGTTGGTGAGAGTCAAATCGTCACTGAGAAAAATAACAATAACATAACATCGAAATTCCACTTTAACAAGGGCAAGGGAGACCCGTTCCGTTCCTCCCTGTCCATCCGTGAACAGATCATGAACCTCAGGAACATAGAACACTTACTGGAAGCCAGGAATGTAGACAAATACATTACCCCGGACCTCAACAGTTCATACGTGAAGGAAGAGAGTACGGCTAACAAAAATGAAGAAAAGGCGAAAACACAGACTCCTCTTGGTATCCCACACTTAGAGGAAAATAATAACGATAATAAAGGGTTACAAACATCTATAGTTACCCCCAAAACTAAAGAAAATATCATAGAAAACCTAGGCACACTGACGCCGCCTCCCGTGGACCCGTTGAAAGGAAGAACAGAATGTAAACAAACCACAGACAACGATCCCATCAACACCACATTCTCAGGGAGTGACGTGTATACCAGCGTTATTAGGAAACCCGTGGCTCTTCCCAGCTTCATCATGTTGGCAGGAGACCCATACAGAGATGACACCATTGACAGCGGCTCAGAGTCAATGGGATACAGTAAAGAAAAGACACACAAGATGATGAAAGCGAGACAACAACAACAGAGCACCTCACCTGGTGTTGTTTCCGTTCACTGTAACCGAGAGGCGAGAAGACGACGACAACTTCATCAACGCACAACAATGGCACCGAGGATTGAGTTGACCACGGAGCTCTAAACTAATAATTAACGAAACAATACAAGTAGTACCGTAAACTCGCAATCCAAAAATTTGTATCATCCAGGTCTTGCTGTTGAAGTTTCGAATAATTTGATATACTCGTGAATCAATTACAACGCTTATCCAGTTTCATATTTGCCTGAGCTCGTTTAATAATACTCTATCAGGCTATTCGAAACCAGCCTGGATACATATTTTGGATTTCGAGTGTACATTTGATTAGTAAAGCTCAGAATATATATAGTTAGAATAAAATAATAGTGAAGCTCAGAATATATTTAGAGATGTGAAATAAATCCCACACTGACGGACAGACAGACAGATAGATAGACATATAGATAGATAGACAGACGTGTGGGGTTTCCAGGGTCGAATGCAAGAACAGCCGTGGTGTTGACGATGACGTGGTACTGATACGATGAGTTTGTTGTAGCTATAGAGTCATCATAGTACCATGCCATTGTCAACACAAGCTATAGAGAATGTTCTTGCATACTGCCTTTAGTATATAGTTATTTTCAAGGACAATGGTGCCAGTAAGAAAATTGGAGTTAAATGAGTCCTTCAAATCTTATCACAAAACACCATCTATTAGGAAGAAGTTCGTTTCGTGGCATGGTCAGGAGGAATCAGAAGCCTCCAAATTTCATACACGATCACAGGGTCCTTAAAGGGAGATTCTCTTTCGGTTGACTTTGCAGACTACTGATTCCTCCAAACTATATAATTATGCCACGAAGCAGATCCTCCATTTAAGGAATCCTGTGCATGATGTAGTCAGAAAAGTGGAGGTAAATGAGTCCTTCAAATATTGCCACGAAACACACACACCTACCTATATGGAAGTAGCTTGTTTCGTGGCATGGTTAGGAGGAATCTGAAGCCTTCTATTATCATACACAATCATAGGGACCTTTAACGTTAGAGTAACATTGGGGTCGTCTGTTTCCTAGTATAGTTTGGAGGAATCACAGTCACTCAAATTCACCAACATAGAGTCTAATCCTTAAAGGAAGTATTGTAGTTCATTGTTGGTCAATATGAAACAAGTCTTTCCTCCAAACTATTCCATGCAACAGGATACCATTATTTCTGTTCATCTGGGCTTGTTTAGTGGCCTAGTTTGGAGGAATCAAGGCACTCCAATGTACCAAAAGTGTATTAGCCCCTTTATCAATTCAAGTCAGTCGGTCACAGGTGTTCAGTCGAGTAGAAATGTCACGGGGTTGGAATCGAGGGAAACAGTTAATGCAGATGATGACAGAAAAAAAAAATGATAATATATAAATTTATGTATAAAAAAATATGATAATATATAAATTTATGTATAAAAAAATATCATAATATATAAATTTATGTATAAAAAAATATCATAATATATAAATTTATGTATAAAAAAATATCATAATATATAAATTTATGTATAAAAAAATATCATAATATATAAATTTATGTATAAAAAAATATCATAATATATAAATTTATGTATTTAAATATTCCTAAAAAGAGCATATTTATCTGAGGGGAAAAACTCTTGATGGTAAAATTGGAGGGCAACTGGAGCCTCCAAACTATGTCACAAAACAAATCCCCCATGAGTAACAGTGAAGTGATTAGGCCTATTTTGTTTCTGGGTATAATTAGGAGGAATATGTAGGACTCCAATTTACCCTCCCCCTCCCCCTCACCCACATACACACACATCAAAAAATGGTTCTCCTCTTAACTTGTATATAAATATGTTTAGAATTGTTTATAGAATCACAATGTTTATATATTTTTAATTATACTGTATATACTTATATTTTATGAAAATTATATTATGTGTATATTATGGTTTTTCTTAACTAAATTTTTCTTGTTAAACATTAATTAAGGGACCCTGTGATGTAGTCAGAAAATTGAAGATAAATGTGTCCTTCAAATATTGCCATGAAACACACACACCTACTGTATAATATTATGGAATGAGCTTGTTTAGTGGCATGGTCAGGAGGAATCAGAAGCCTCCACTTTTCATACACGATCACAGGGTCCTTAAACCTAACTTAACCAAACCTAACTTAACCTCATAACCTAACATAAAATAACCTAACCTCAAATGATCTAATGTAACTTAACCAAACATATCATAACCTAACCTAAAGTGACCCAAACCTAACCTAACATAGCATAACCTAACCTAAAGTGACCTAATGTAACTTAACTTAACCTACCCTAACGTAACCTCACATAGCATAACCTAACCTAAAGTGACCTAATGTAACTTAACTTAACCTACCCTAACGTAACCTCACATAGCATAACCTAACCTAAAGTGACCTAATGTAACTTAACTTAACCTACCCTAACGTAACCTCACATAGCATAACCTAACCTAAAGTGACCTAATGTAACTTAACTTAACCTACCCTAACGTAACCTCACATAGCATAACCTAACCTAAAGTGACCTAATGTTATTTAATCTAACCCAATCTAACCTACCTCACCCAGCCTATCTAAACCAAATGATGCATAACCAAATTAATGCTTTAAAAATATATATACCTTCAACTGACCTGACCAAACCTGACTTGACCTTACCTAACCTAACCTGACTTGGACCGCAGCCTTACTCATCCTAACCTGACCTAACTTGTCCTAACCTAATCTATCTTAACCAGACTTAACCTAACCTGATCTGACCTAAGTTTTACCCAGAATCCAACCTA
>JAWZYT010002399.1:2500-35000 GCA_034508575.1 Petrolisthes manimaculis | reverse complement strand
CGCGGGTCTGGCACAGGTGAGGGCGAGTCAGTAATGCTAGTTAACCAAGTGCCTGAGAAACACACACACACACACACACACACCTCAGGGACTCGCCACTACTGTAAACACCACCAACAGAACAGGTAATGCTATCAAACACAGGTAACACCATTATAAATACACCATCACCAATACATGTAACACTAACACCAACAATACAAATATACCTATATACACCAGCACAAGTAATAACACACACACACACACTCACACACACACCTTACCAAGAGACCGAATGTGCATGTGTCGTGTTATTAAATTTCGTGTTTGAATCGACGAGGAGAACTTTACCTCGAAGTATACGTTTACTAATACTACCCTGAGTGGAAGGGGTCGACTGTTATGTGTGTGTTGAAGTGTATGTAGCTCTGCATGTGAATAAGGCAATGAGATAACTAGAGACCCACTTACTCACTTACTGACTGTGGTTTTCTGTGTTGGTCTATGGATAATGCAATGAGACAGTATATGTATAGGTCTGTGAATAAGGCAACTAGACAGACTCCCTTCTCGTTCACTGTGTCAATGTATAAAGCTCAGTGAATAATGTAATGAGACAGACTCCTTTCTCGTTCACTGTGTCAATGTATAAAGCTCAGTGAATAATGCAACGAAATAGACTTCCTACTCGTTTACAGGGGTAGTGCATGTGTGTATTATAAAAGACAAAAACTCGTGTCGTTCGTTGTCTTGTCCAGTGATTTAATATACAGAAACTTGTGAAAGATAATGAAAGCCCCACCATGGACACAGTAACGTTCATGTCCAGTATAAGCCACCAGAATTCACGACACCAGTTTTGTCTTTGATAAAATATTCTCTGTGAACCATGCAACGAGACAAACAAACTCACTTCTCGATTACAGTACAGTGTTATATACAGTAGTGTGTGTATTTTGTGAACCATTCTAAACCGAGTCAGATTCCCTTCTCGATTACAGTACAGTGGTATATACAGTAGTGTGTGTATTTTGTGAACCATTCTAAACCGAGTCAGATTCCCTACTCGATTACAGTACAGTGGTATATACAGTAGTGTGTGTATTTTGTGAACCATTCTAAACCGAGTCAGATTCCCTTCTCGATTACAGTACAGTGGTATATACAGTAGTGTGTGTATTTTGTGAACCATTCTAAAACGCGACAGACTCCCTACTTGATTACAGGAGTAGTGTGTGTTGTGGTATAGTCTGGAGGAATCTGTGACGTTCATATTGTCTCAAATGAAATGATCCCCTTACGAAACTGAGTCGAGATTATACATACATACATACATACATTCATTAATTAAAAGAAGAGGAGATAAATATGTACAGGAATATAGTTTTCCAAATAGAGTAATAGACGAATGGAATATATTACCAGAAGAAGTTGTGTGTGTCAAAAACATACATAACTTTACAGAAAAATATGAAAATTGTGTTTTAAAATACAGGACATTACGAGCTTGACTCAATCCTGTAAAGATACAAATAGGTAAGAACAGATAGGTACAGTTGCCAAAATAGGTAGTGGGACAAATCTTGATAGAACTTTAACCATAGTAATGTCCACAACTATTTGTAGGGGACTATAAGCATGTATAACAGAAGGAAATATATACATATCCTTCTGTAATACATACTTATAATCCCTACAAACAACTATGGACATTAATATATTTAAGGTTGTATCAATAGTTGTCGCAATACCTTTTTTGGCAACTGTACATACAAATAGGGAAAAACATACATACATACATACATACATACATCCATACATACATACATCCATCCATACATACAGGTGTCTAGCTGCCTTAAGTATATATGTAATGATGATGACAGATGGTACTTCAAAACTCATTATGGGAATATTGGAAGGGGTCTGCATGTGATTACTCTAAATTATGCCACGAAACAAATAACATGTACTCTACTTTTACTTTACTTTTTACTTTACTTTTTAGATTACATTATACTTTACTTTTTAGATTACTTTTTACTTTACTTTTTAGATTACATTATACTTTACTTTTTACTTTATTTTTTAGATTACTTTTTACTTTACTTTTTAGATTACATTATACTTTACTTTTTAGATTACTTTTTACTTTACTTTTTAGATTACTATTTACTTTACTTTTTAGATTACTTTTTACTTTACTTTTTAGATTTCTATTCACTTTACTTTTTACTTTACTTTTTAGATTACTTTTTACTTTACTTTTTAGATTACTTTTTAGATTACTTTTTAGATTACTTTTTACTTTACTTTTTACTTTACTTTTTAGATTACTTTTTACTTTACTTTTTAGATTACTATTCACTTTACTTTTTACTTTACTTTTTAGATTACTTTTTAGATTACGTTTTAGATTACTTTTTACTTTACTTTTTAGATTACATTATACTTTACTTTTTAGATTACTTTTTACTTTACTTTTTAGATTACTTTTTACTTTACTTTTTAGATTACTTTTTACTTTACTTTTTAGATTACTTTGATAATGAGGGATGTGTTTCGTGGCATATAATTTGGTGGAATCAGTAGCCCACCAAAAAATGTACTCTCAAATGAATACATCTCCTTTTAAATTTACGACCCTGTGATTGTGTATGAAAATTAGATGCTCCTGATTCCACCTGACCATGCCACGAAACAAGCTCCTTCCATATTTAAGTTAGGTCAGGTTGGGTTAGGTTAGGTTAGGTTAGGTTAGGTTGGGTTGGGTTGGGTTGGGTTGGGTTGGGTTGGGTTGGGTCGGGTCGGGTCGGGTCGGGTCGGGTCGGGTCGGGTCGGGTCGGGTCGGGTTGGGTTGGGTTGGGTTAGGTCGGGTTGGGTCGGGTCGGGTTGGGTTGGGTCGGGTCGGGTCGGGTTGGGTCGGGATAGAATATATTTTAACTATAAACTCTACATTTTTATAGAAGACCCAAGCAACTTAATGATCAAATCAATGTTTACAAATGTGAACTAATAATTCTTGTCTTATATTATGTTTTTGTCAGATGTGGGTGTGGGTGACAGTGTTGTGGGTGTGGGCGGGATGTGTGGGCGGACGTGAGATACCAGCCCACCCCCACACCTTCGCAGTGAGGGACTTTGACCGCCCAGACCGAATTGTGGGCGGAGAGGAGGTCAAGAAAGGTTAGATATAATTATAAATAGAGGGTCAATCAACACTTTAAATTAAATTGCACCTATTAACCCTTTAAATAACTCTACCAACCCCTTATCACTCTAACAACCCCTTAAATAACTCAACCAACCCCTTAAATAATTCTACCAAACCCTTATATTACTCTACCAACCCCTTATATTAATCTATCAACCCTTTATCTCTTTAACAAACCCTTAACAATCTACCAAACCCTTAAATAACTCAACCAAACCCTTAAATAACTCTACCAAACCCTTATCACTTTATCAACCCCTTATATTAATCTACCAAACCCTTATCAATTTACCAACCCCATTTTTATATTTTTTTCCCAGGCGAGTTACCGTGGCAAGTGTCGCTACAATTCAGCGGGCATCACTTTTGTGGCGGGACACTAGTGGCTGACAATCTGGTGTTGACGGCTGCACACTGTACCAAGGATATTGAGTGAGTAGTGTGTGTGTGTGTGCATTTTTTTTTTTTTTTTTTTTTTTTTTTTAATGTTTTTTTTTTTTTTATATATGTATGTGTATTTTTTTTTTTTTTATATGTTTGTGTGTGTTTTATTTTTGTATTTGTTTGTGTGGGTGTGGTTTTATATATATATATATATATATATATATATATATATATATATATATATATATATATATATATATATATATATATATATATTACCATGGATGTTGAGTGAGTATTGTATGTGTATGTGTGCATATGTGTGTGTGTATGTGTGTGTGTGTGTATGTGTGCATATGTGTGTGTGTGTGTGTTACCTCACCTTTCCACACCTCTCACCAACACAACGTTAATTAAATACATGCACAACACAATATCCATATCTATACCCTATATTGTATGTCTGTATTTTATCTCCCATACATATACCATACCAAGTGTCTAAAATGTCCCTTCCCTCTCTCTCTCTCTCTCTCTCTCTCTCTCTCTCTCTCTCTCTCTCTCTCTCTCTCTCTCTCTCTCTCTCTCTCTCTCTCTCTCACACAGCTTCAGGAGTGTGCGTGTGGTAACAGGAGCATGGGACATAAACGACTCCAACAAAAGAGCTTACAAAGTGTCCAAGATGATCGTGAATGATTACAACAGTCATGACTTCACTAAGGATATCGCCCTGTTGGTGATGGGGGAGCTGGAGGGAGGAGAGAGGGACCTGGGTAAGTGGGGAAGGAAGGAAAGATGAAAGGAAGGGTGTATATATATATAATTAAGGAACCTGTGATGTAGTCAGGAAATTGGTGATAAACGAGTCCTTCAAATATTGCCACGGAACACACACACAGACACCTATATGGGAGCAGCTTGTTTGTTTCGTGGCAATGACGGTGGCATGGTCAGGAGAAGGATATCAGAAGCCTCCAAATGTTCATACACGATCAGGCAGACTATAATTGTATTCGAAGTAAGCAAGCAACTAAACCTGGATACATATTTTGAACTGCTAGTATTGTTGTTGTTTCTTCCTCAGATTTACCAGGAGGTGAACCCGTTTCGATGGAGACAAGGAAGGAACATGGTGTAGGTGATAGTTGTATTGTGTCGGGTTGGGGAAGGTTGGGAGCGAATGGTGATCTGCCTAACAAACTCAGAGCTGCTGATGTAAGTATGATGATAATAATGATGATGGTGATAATAATAATGGTGGTGATAATAATAATGGTGATGGTGGTGGTGATATTGATAGTAATAATAACGATGATGATAATTATGATAGTGTTGATGGTCATAATAATAATGATATTAATAAATAACCAATGACAAGAACAACATTAACAACATCAACAACAACAACAACAACATAATAATAATAATAATAATAATAATAATAATAATAATAATAACAATAATAATAATAATAATAATAATAGCAATAATAACAATAATAATAACAACAATAATAATAATAACAATAACAACAACAACAACAATAATAATAATAATAACAATAACAACAACAACAACAACAATAATAATAATAATAATAATAACAAAAACAACAACAATAATAATAATATTCTAATCCCCCCCCCTTCCCTCTTCCTTCCCCAATGCAGGTGAAACTGTTGAATGATTCCCAATGTAACGAGATGTTCAAAAATTCCGTGTATACCATCAGTAAAACAAACCTGTGTGCTGGTGGTGAGGAGAAAGATGCATGTCAGGTGAGTTGGGATGGGATGGGATGGGATAGGATGTGTTGGGTTGTGATGGGTTGGGACGGGTTGGGTTGGGATAGGATGTGTTGGGTTGAGTTGGGACGGGTTGGGTTGGGTTGGGTGAGGAGAAAGATGCATGTCAGGTGAGTTCGCTTGGGATGGGTTAGGATGGGTTGGGTTCGGTTGGGATATGATGGGTTTGGTTGGGACCTGGAAATTTAATATGACTCGTGACTAACTGTTATAATATATTTAGTTTTCCTCTCATTCTAACACACTATAATTTTGCTTTCCTCTCATTCTAACACACTATAATTTTGCTTTCTACTCATTCTAACACACTATAATGTTGCTTTCCTCTCATTCTAACACATCAATCTGTTCTTACTAATAATTTTCTTTTACACGTGGCCACAGGGAGACTCCGGTGGTCCCCTGGTGTGTTGCAGTGGAAGCATCAATGACGTGGGGTCGTGTCGCCTGGCTGGCATTACCTCGTGGGGTATAGGGTGTGCTACAAGGGGACTACCTGGGGTCTACACAGAATTGGCCCACTACGTCGACTGGATCAGGGAAAACGTGAAGAGCGAACTGGGTGAAGAAAAAGAGAGATCCCTTTCCTTCACACCATAACAACAACGTGAAGAGATAGCTGGGTGTAGAAAAAAGAGAGATCCCTTTCCTTCAAACCATAACAACAACAACAACAACAACGTGAAGAGGGAACTGGGTGTGGAAAAAAAGATATCCCTTTCCTTCAAACCATAACAATAGCAAGAACAACCATAACAACAACAACTACAACAACGTGAGAAAGAGATGGGTGAAGGAAAGAGACTGTGAGAGCCTTTTCCTTCAAACCATAACAACAACAACAACAACGTGAGAAAGAGATGGGTGAAGAAAAAAAAGAGAGATCTGATCAAAATAAAAAAAATACTGATATCCTCTAATCAAATTAAATGAATCGATGTATAGACTAATGGATAGTTATCAAAACACATTCACAGTCATCGTGTGTATCTAACATAATAATTAACATCTGCTGATATGAATAATAAAATATATAATAGCTGTATAACATTCCAACCCCAGTGAATCATACATACGTTGTTTTTTTCCTATCTCCTTCTTTAGAGCCGTCGTGCCGGTACCACGTCATCGTATACACCACAGATGTTCTTGAATGTAGTCGAGAGTTAATACTTATTATATGTATAATTAACAGCTTCAGTTTAATTATTCTGAGTAATGACGAATCTTGGATGAATTTTTGTGTACTATAATATATAACTAATTACATCAGAACAGTTGCACTGATAATTATATAAAAAATAATCAATTATTCCCGCGACTTGGCACCGTTGCATGGCCAGCCTGGTGGAAGCAAGCAGTAGAATCCAATCCTCTATCCTCTTTATTAGACTTTCATAATAATTATATCTTCCTTTATTCTCCCCATTTCTATTCTAGTACTATGGATAACAACAACAAACCTTATAATAAATTACTTTAAATAAATCAGCTTACAATATTAATACAGTACAATATATTAATTAAATAGAGCATTCAATAAGAGTGAAGAACCTTTTTTGATCCTCCTCAGTCTACCACACTGGCACTTATTTCCTCCGTTTTCCGTCCATCATCCTCCGTTCTAGAGCTAAATTTTCCTCGATTTGATTCCTCGTTGTTCTCTACATCTCACAGAACATGTTGTAGGACGTAAGAACCCTCAAATTGGCCACAGGACGGAGAAAAATAGGCCCATGTGAATCCTCTTCAAAGCCTATTGAGAATCCCCTTTAAAGTATTCACAGGAGCAGCGTTCCCATTTTGGGGGAATTGTGGTTATTTTAACGCATTTGGGGAGTAATCTAGGGAAATTATATTTCGGGGGGAAATCTGGGGAATTTTAGGTAGAGAATGAGTGAATATTGTTCCTATTGAACTGTATCAATAATAACCAATATACAGTAATGTTCTACTGGTAAAACTAAATCTAAAACACATGAGGAGAATCAGCAGATCTGTCAGCTAACTAACACACAAACAAACAAATAATATTTTAGTCTACTATTTACCTTATCATTTTGTCCAACATTTGAAGTTTGAATGAAGTGTGGTAGACTGTATGTACCAACTACAACTACAGCTCTTATGAATCACTCTCAGCAATGTTGAAACTAACCAGAGCCAACTTTATCATGCAAAAAATACGTCTAACTAAAGTGATAGGCCCTGGACACACTATAATACTTTGTGGTGGCCAGACCTTAATAAATAACTACACACAGTATTGGAAACCTACCTTGCCAAAGTATAATTATAGTATTCCATAATTTCCATTGTTTTGAAGTGAAATCCAACAACAACAGTGACCAACCCACCAATGAGTACTGAAGTGCTGAGTGTGTCTGTGTCAGGAGACTCTCTGATTCTCACCACGTGTGGCAGCGATTGTATTTAATTAATTGTGTGGTTGATAAAGGTGATTTGTGGTCCATTTAACTGAGAGACGACACCAAAAAGTGTCCCGTGTGTCTGGATGGCGGCCACACGGAAATGTAGTTGTAAACTTGTAGTTGGGAATTTGGGTCCAATTTAGGGATATTTTTAGCCATAGTCTGGGGAATTGTTGGCAACTTATTATAATACTGTACTTATGTGGGACTCTGGGAGTGGCTAAACCTAATAGTAAATAGTGTACTTGTCAAAAGAGAAGATAAATACATTAATATCACCGTAAGTCACTAATTTAACATAATATGAAGAAGAACCTTAAGTTATTGTATATGTTACTATGATATGATAATTAATGAATAGTTCATTAATAATATCAATAAATAGATAACAAGGTTCATACCTGTAATTGAAAAAATACCTTAAAATGTTAGATAATATTTCCCTTCTTATTAAATAGTTAAAATTACATACCAAATACATAATTATTACAGACATGTGGTACAGTTATCATTGAATATATAATTATCATGTGTTATCTCTTATCAGATAATACAATCAATACTCTTGAAGATTACAATATGGTAGAATAGGCTACGTAATTTTGTTCTTTAGTAAATACAGTACTGTAATTATAATCGGTGTAGGTGTGATCTGTCAGCCGTCAATAAAAGACTGTTTTTATCTTTATTAGTGTTATAACGTAATGTAAACTTGTATTAATAACGTAATGTAAACTTGTATTAATAATGTAACTAATGTAAACTTGTATTAATAATGTAATGTAAACTTGTATTAATAACGTAATGTAAACTTGTATTAATAACCATATAAACTTGTATTAATAACAGGAATCTACACCAATTTCTTTACAAAACATCTAACTTACTTTAAAAAAATATAGTACTGTATATAGTTTCTAAGTAAAGTTAGTTACAGGGCGACTGTACTGTACTGTACTGTAAATTATTGTACCGTACTTACTTAATCGAATAGTGTGACTGGCCAATCATTGTCACGTCATGTATAAGCAAAGGTAAGATGAATAGGAATATTTAGTAATCAAGTATATTAACTAAGTGATTAATTAAACATTCATGGATCTGGGGTCCTCGGATTGACAGCTTTTATTTAATATTAATAATACTGTAACAATAATGAGGATTTGTCGTTGGTGGTATTGTTTTGCAAATTCTTAAATCCATCCACTTCCCGTCAAAATTTGGACTTATCATTGCACGGTAGACAGTAATTTTTTTATTATGTTACCTTTAGAAAAATGTACAGAAACAAATGAAATGTATATACAAGTACTGTATGATGATATATGGCCAACTATATACTGTATAAAATTATGTCCCACAGAAAAATGGAGGCAGGTGGTACATCCTCGATGGGTATGTCTCCAGGGCTGTCCCAGATGGTACCCATGACTAAGGTGGAACTCAGTCTGTCGGCAAAGTGAGTTTTGTTCATATTACACTACTAAAAGGAATAATGTTACTTTGTACTATTCCGTAAAGTGAGTTTTGTTCACATTACACTACTAAAAGGAATAATGTTACATTGTACTATTCTATAAAGTGAGTTTTGTTCACATTACACTACTAAATGGAATAATGTTACTTTGTACTATTCTATAAAGTGAGTTTTGTTCATATTACACTACTAAAAGGAATAATGTTACTTTGTACTATTCCGTAAAGTGAGTTTTGTTCATATTACACTACTAAATGGAATAATGTTACTTTGTACTATTCTATAAAGTGAGTTTTGTTCATATTACACTACAAAATTATAATTGTTACATTGTCCTATTCTGTAATGGGAAACATACTGTACAGTACATGTAACTCTATCATTACTTGTGTTGTAGTGATTTAGTTCCTGTACTTTACATTATGTGTACCTGTATATACAGTACTTAATCTGTATTTAAAATGGGTATTATTTGGTAATCTCGGTTACTTTAAATCTAAATGTATTACTGTATTTTGTTTCACAGGAATTATATTTTTGTAAATTATTGTTTACAGTTAAAGGGAAATACAATACTATACACTGTACCAGATTATATTTTGTATTATTATATATTTACAGCAGACTAATGAGAAAATTCCATACAAATCTTGATAAAGTAAGATATCACCTATATATACATACCAAACTTTACAGGAGCCTGAGAGACAAAGATGCAATCAGTAAGAGTGATCCGCTGTGTATTGTGTACCTTAAAGAGGCCGGACAAGACCGCTACATTGAGTTAGGACGCACAGAAATGATCAGTGATTCCCTCAACCCGGAGTGGGTCCGGAAAATTGAAATGGATTACAGATTTGAGGAGCGGCAGGTACGTGTTGCTTACTTTTCCTCAAAACTGGTGGTACTTTTGAATACAGTACACCTAATTCATAACATGTGTTGTTATAACTTCACTTTACATTGAATTGAATTTAGAGTGAGCCCAAGAATCATAGCTCATTAGTTCCTGAGCCAAGACAAAGGCTGTGATGGTGAAAAATACTGAAAATTATTATTATTTTTCTTTAATATACAGTACGGTATAGGATTTTAAAGAATTTACTACATTTCTGTAAAAAGAGGAGCCATTCACTTTTGAAAATTAGAAGTTCAATCTTGCTCTAGCATTTTAACCACTGGCACTCCACTCATAATGTTTTACAGATGATGAGATTCTGTGTGTATGATTGGGACACAAAAAGCACCAAACCAGAAGACCAAGACAAACTGGGCACTGCTGAATGTTCTCTTGGGGAGATTATGAGTCACCAGGGATCACAGGTAAATATTTCCCTTGTTACCAATCATACTCTGCTGAATATACAGTACAAGCAGGGAACAATGTATATGTATATTAATTAAAGGACAGTCAGTATTCTAAATGCCTTCACTGGCCCGTTTTTTTCTTTTCACTGACAGATAAATGCATGGAATATTCAGCAGTCACAATGAAAACACAAAAGTCTTAAAGGGGTAATTCACTTTTGTTACCATATATTGGAGTGACATGATTCCTCCAAAGTATGCTTGGAAACAGGACCAGATGAACAAAAATAATGGAGTTCTGTTGCTTGAAAATAGTTTGAAGGAATCAGTTGCTATGGATTTGCCAACACTGAACTTCCCCCTTAATGTATTGTCAAAGTTATGTGAACCAACCACGAGGAATATTTTATAAGTTGGTCAATTTTTTCCCTTATTTCCAGATGAGCCTGACTCTGAAAGGAAGTGGTGCGGTACTCATTATGGGGGATGAATTATCGGCATCCAAGGAGATCGTCACCATGAGCTTCATCGGGTCTGACCTGGACAAGAAGGACACGTTTGGCAAGAGTGATCCCTTCCTAATCTTCTACCGCTGCAATGACAACAACGCCTACCTTCCCGTACACAAGACCGAGGTCCTGAAGAAGACGTTAGATCCCGTGTGGAAGCCATTTGTCCTACCTGCCCGGACACTGTGTGCAGGTGATCACAACCGCAGCATCAAGATAGAATGTCATGACTGGGACTCTGATGGCAGTCATGACCTCATTGGGGAGTGCTATACCAATCTCCAGAGGTAAGCTTTAGGGAGTAGTACAGTGTTGATGGTAAATTTGGAGCAATATCTTCTTCCAAACTATTCCAAACAACAGGCCACCATTATTTTTGTTAATCTGGTCCTGTTTCCTGACACTCTTTGGAGGAATCAAGATGCTGTAATGTAATAAAAGTATACTGTCCTCTGAAGAACAATGTATTCTCTCTTTTACTTTTACTGTTATATGTTCTAATGGCAGTACTTAACACAGGTTGTTAGAAGGACCTAGTACCAGCAACACCTACCCCCTCATCAACCCAAAGAAAAAAGCCAAAAAATCAAGTTACAAAGACTCTGGTAAACTGGTGTTGAAGTCATCATCATGTCACATTGAACCTTCTTTCCTTGACTACATCCGTGGAGGAACACAAATACACTTTACTGTTGCTGTGGACTTTACTGCATCAAATGGCGACCCAACAACTCCTGCCTCACTCCATTACCTCCAGCCAGGAGTGGATAATCAATATGCCTTGGCCATTAAGTCAGTGGGAGAGATCATTCAGGATTATGACTCAGGTACAGTTCTTCCTTTCTACTTTTTTCCAATACAGTAGTAATGATGGATCGCCTCTATAAGTATTCTTCATCTCTATCTGTAGTCTGGATCCTATGAATTTGGGATTGTAGACCAAGAACATTTCTATTAAATGCTTCACTCAATTTAGAAGGCATTAGTAATGCTGTAGCATTTACGGTATAGTTTTGATTGTCATAAGACAAAAGTTGCAAATTTTAAAAGTTTGTTTGGTACAGTTGTTAGTAATTTTGTTCTAAATTACATGCAGAAGATTGAGGTATTTAATTTGAATTACTGTAGATAGTTTTGAATACAGGATGAACATATGCTAGTTCATTGCACACTTATGAAGGAATTTGCTGAAGATTAACAAAGTGTACATTCTGACTGACTGGGTCTCCTTACAGCTGATAAGTACTACATACGAGTACCGAGGTGAGACTTATACCCACACCAAGCTGAGCTCTTTTACTTGCTTCACAGCTTTAACCAACAGTGCTACCATACGCTGTGAGATTGTATAGGTTATTAACTCACCTTTGATATAGAATCCCATCATGGTAAGTTAGGAATTTTATCAATGCAAGTCCCTTAAGTACAGTATTTGGTAGCAATCCCTTCGTGTTTTTTCTGTGTCCCTATTACCCAGCTTAACCCCTCAATGATGATTCCTTATACAGGTGCATTTTATCAAGCATACAGTGTGTGAAAAAAACAAACTTTAATTTCCAATAATGATCCAGGCCAAAAGAAAAGGCTAGGTAGAATCTGTACCAACTTCACTTTTCTTTATAGACACAATAAGAATCTAAATCACTGGTGCTGTACAGTACATAATTTGTGATGCTTTGAAAAGTGATGCACTATAATAGTAAGTGTCTTTTTTTCTTTTCTTAAATATATGAATTCGTTGATGAAGCCGTTTTCAAATTCAGACTTCCAGGAAAGGGAATATGATTTACATGAAAATTTACCAAGCTTTCTCTTTATGCCTGGATCATTCACGACACGTTGAACATTGTTTATGCATGTGTTAATTTTAGCATTATACCCCAGCTATTTTCCCATTCCAATACCTGAGTTGACATAGATAAATATCATCAATGAATTGGAAGGTACTAATTCCTCCACACTGTCCCAAAAAATGGATCACCTCAAATATAGAAGGGTCTGTTTTGAAGAATCAATAACTTTCAATTCATTCTTTACCCTATAGTATTTTTACCCTATAGTATTCTTTACCCCATAGTATTCTTACCCTGAATGTTATGTGATTCCCGTTGGTCTCAAATTATATCTCATTTTAGTTCACAGTTGAATGTTTTTGGATACAGTACTGTACAGTAAATATAAACCATATTTTTTACTTCACCACAATCTGCATGAAGTAAGCCACAGTTTGGTTTGTGGAAGGTGGCTTACTTTTTACTCTCTACCAGTTTGATACACTAATGCTTAATCCTGTTCAGCCATTTATAATTTTGCCGTATAACCTGTACAGTAAATCAGGTCGCAAAATAACCCATGCATCACCTCACAATTAACTGGGAATGGGTGAGTGTAAAGTGGAATAAAGTAAGCCTTATTATACTAGTCCATAAAGACCTTATACCACATGGGAGAAAGAGACAGGAAGGAGGGACAGCAAGCATGAATGAAATGAAGGACAAAAGGGACAACAAAATAGAGGCAAGAAAACAGGTTGGGTCTGAAAGGGTGCCAAAAGATTTAAAGTATTGCCACATCTTAGCAGGCAATACCCTGTTGTTAAGGGGGAAGTACAGTGTTGGTTAATCTGGAGCAACTGATACCTCCAAACTATTCCAAGCAACAGGTTACCATGAGTTTTGTTAATATGGTCGTGTTTCCTGGGATACTTTGGAAGAATTAAAGCAAGCACTCTAAATGTACCAAAAGTGGATTCACCCCCTAAAGTCTAAACACATACCAGTTCTCATACATAATTAGATAACAGGAGATATTCTATGTATCAAAGACAGCTGTGTGTTTTCTACCACTGTCTTGCTTACCACTGACACCACCTGCCTGCCCCTCTGCTTCTCCCTTAACTGCATATCCCCTCCACCTTCCCCTGCTTCACATATGAATGGCAACATGTATCTACAACAGTAGTGAGATATGCACATTTATGACATGTTGGTTATTCCCCTTTATTCCTTTGATTTAATGACTGACAATATAAAAACTAATATTAGATGGTATGGTAGAGTGTCACATCACTATAGATGTGTAAAATAAAAACATTACTGCTATGCTAACCCAAGCCTCTATAATATGTACAGGTAGTCATGGTAGCAAAATTCAATTCAATAGTACAAAAATACTAGTACCAGAACATATACAACATTTGATGGCAAATTTATGTACAGCAATCTGCAAGTTTCCACAGTGTTGTGATCAAAGGTGGATGATACAACGCAGTACTGTACTTCATTCCTCAACTTCACAATATTCATTCCATCTACATGTACATTTGAGCAAGTAGAGTGTGCAAGAAAAATAGGGCTGTATATGACAACATCTGGCAGTTGTTTGTAGTAAGCCCTCGTATCTCTATGAATGAATCACAAGGGACCCAGAGCCAGTGTAAGGTGGAACGTGATTGGCTGAACTTTGAGTGGTGGTGAAAATTTTGCCGTATACAGCCAGATTTTTCTTGCACTTTCTACTTGCTCAACTGTACATGTATATTGTTCACCATACACCCTCCTTACTGTAGTTATAATATTGACCTATACTCCAGACAAGATGTTCCCGGCGCTGGGTTTTGGTGCTCGCATTCCACCACACGGGGCGGTCAGCCATGAATTCTTCCTCAACCTCAGCCCAGATAATCCCTACTGCCAAGGTGTTGCCGGGATACTGGATGCCTACTACAAATCCATCCAGTCGGGTGAGGCTCCTATTCATAATTACCATTGGCAGAGAAACATAAACATTATAGGCTGTTGGATGAGATATAACCAGAATATATCAGGGTGGTGCAGGGATACTGGAGGTCTATTACCACTTGATCCAGTTAGGTGAGGCTTCTATCCATTATTACCTCTGTGTATATTGTTTACATATTATTATTAATCTATTCCCTACAAAATATACTCTCTTTTTTTATTTTCTCCCCTTCCTCTAACATTTCTTCTGAATGACCCTTTTCTCTTTACTCTTGTACCTATGTCAGATCTTCTTTCCTCCCATCCAGATAGCCAATGTTTCTTTGGGCAAACACTTTTATTTCCTCCATTCTTCCCTCTGCCTCTGACAGAACATTTTTTCCCTTCATACTTCCCTCTTCCTCCGACACTCATCCTGTCCTTCATTCCAGTTCGCCTCTACGGACCGACCAACTTTGCTCCTGTCATTAAGCACGTGTCTAACTTTGCTCGGGGACACACAGATGGCAACAGCTACTTTGTCCTCCTCATATTAACTGACGGCATTATCACAGGTAAGAGAACAATGAACAGCAAGGATTCTCTATTATTGTCCAGGTGAGAGAGAGAGAGAGAGAGAGTTAAAGGGTAAGATATTAACTGTACTGTACTGTGTATTTGTGACTACTGAACTGCACTACAAAAGAGATCACCACCTGTAAACTGTTCCTAGACACATAATCAAGATCACTTTATTTTGTTTTTCCCCTTCCAACTCGGATTTAGCCACCATCACTATAGACATTGGATCATTTACACTAGATATAATAGTAGATATTTTACCTTTACCCCTCTAACACAGACTTAGAAAACACCAAACAAGCGCTAGTTGAAGCCTCCAACCTGCCCATGTCTGTCATCATTGTGGGTGTGGGAAATGAGGACTTCACTGCCATGGAACAATTGGATGGAGATGAAAAGAGACTCAGTCACAATGGCATCTATGCTGAGAGGGACATTGTGCAGTTTGTAGGTGAGTTATTCCTTGAAAAATATTCGCTATATTGCTTATTTAGTTTATGGGGAGAATTTTTTTGTACTGTAGTTTGTGAATTGATGTCTATATAGTCCCTCCAAACAACGCTACAAAACAAATCCGCCTTGAAGTATGTATTGATCTGTTATCTGTCATAGTTGGAGGAATCAGTAATCATTCCTCGTTATGCCACAAATTAAGTATTGTTGTATAGTAAGCAAGCGAGACAAGTAAAACATCACAGTAATTACTTGTGCCTTTGTTGAAACATGATGCTGCTTATTCATTTCTCTTGGAGGGAGATGGAAGGTTTAGAAGGTAAGAACATTGGTACCATTCAGGAGTTATTTGTGTTACTGTACTCTGAAAATGGATGTGATAATACTGTACCAATAATTACTAAGCTTACATGGAAAATGCAATCTTAAGTTTCTAATAAGGATAAATAGAGATGTAAAAAGGATGTAGAGAAAGGAGGTTTTAATAAGGAGATGAATAAGAAGTGAGGCTGTGAGGAGTTCTAGGGAGGAGTAATGTTCACAGAATAATAGTAACATTGATAATAAGTCACAGATTCCCTCAGACCTCGTATGGGAATGAGCATTTGGTAGAGTTAAACTTCTCGAATACTAACTGCTGTAACCCAATAACTCCAATTCCCAGTACAGTATTTGCTATTGCTTTTTTAGTTTAAGGGAATAATTTTGTAGTTGTTGAATTGAAATTTACCTGTAAATTGCTTCTGCCTGTAGATTGTGGTCGTCTTTTTGTTGGTCTTTTCTGTTTATCGTAATGGAATTAACCGATCACTTTCAAAATTCTTCATTAACTCGTCACGTTAAGCTGATAATTTCCCTCACCGTTTCTCTCTCTCTCTCTCTCCTGCCCCTGCCTCCCATCCCTTTCATACCAACAAACAAAATCAAAACAAAAGAGCTGCGTCGCCACCTGAGCAAAGGGGGAGCCAACGTTAACCACAGCAAGATGATGCTTGCCAAGGATGTATTGGCTGAAATTTCAAAGCAGTTGGTGACATGGATGAAGCGTCACGGTCACCGTCCACAAACCTCAAGTAACCAGAGGCAGACAGATGCCTATGGATTGGAGTAGTGGGAGGAGGAGGAGTCATACTAGGGTGGAACTTGACTTGTTGCCCTCTTGTCATCCTGGGCATTGTTTGGAGGTAAAATGTTTAAGGAGGAGTTTTCCATTATTCCTTCCTTCTCCACATTTTCATTCTCTTGTTGTCAAATTTTCCATCTCTCTAAGTTAACCCCCTGTAACCCTTGAGTGTCAGAATTGTAAGGAATTGTATTGCAGTTGGTTGAAATTTGACCCTTGTTCACAATTCTGCCATACTGCATTTTATCGGGGAGTAATACATAATGATCTCTCCAACTCTGTATCCACGTGATTTATTCTGCTTTAGAAGTGGCATACTGTATATTAAATAAAACATGGATGGAATTTCCAAGGGATGGGAGGCTGTAGCAGAAAGACCTTGAGATTTTGCTACCATTATTGATGTTTGTAACAGTTTTCATCACTACACAACCATTTCTATCCAAACACAAGCAGAAACATGGAATGATTTTATGTCTATCCCCTTCCTTCTGTATGAAACATTTACTTTTGCATTGAAGTATGAAACTATGTGGTTCCAAAATACTAAATTTACTCATTGCTATATTAGTTAGTCTACCAATATATTTTCTCAAATTTCTGTTTTATATTACAGAGCTGCACAAATTTCTCTCTGGCAATCATGAAATGGCTCGGATTTCCCTGGCCCAGGCAGTGCTGAAGGAAATTCCTGGCCAGCTGACAGCTTATATGAGGTCCATTCATTCTGTCAAGTGAAAATAAAGATTTCTCTTGTTTATAATAATAACCTCAGCATTACTCAATAAATGACATAAAGTTTTATCTCTCTTCCATTCTAACAGGATATCATTATTCATATAGTATAATGCTATGTAATGTATATTTGTGGAAAAACATACATACAGTATATGCCTATGTTTTAATGTACGCTTTAAGACGGTTATGCACGTACTGGTTATGTTATTTCAGCATTCAGCTTATTCAGTTCAATTCACATAGAAATTTTGAGCGACCCCTTTTAATTATTCTCACAAATGTTTCTTTATTTTGGCAATCAAACTTTGGTGGCAATTATTCATAGTACAGTACTAGCAACTCATATATTAAGTAATTTCCAATGTTTTTTGTATTAAATATATATTTTTTTAGTCTTGTCCCTACTTAAAGTGTTTTTTACTACAGTACAGTACAGTACTTTACTATATTTTTTTCTAACAAAAGATTAATGGTTACCCTTTCTATAAATAAGTACAGTATTATTATAACCTAATGTGAACTGAAATGGACAGTAAATCATAATTCAAGATATATATAATGTATTACTGTATGGACCACTATGACTTAATGAACATGAAAAATTGTTAGCTTTTGGTCATTTCCTTGACCAGTTTTGCCATATGAGTAAGATAGTAATATTTATGGTAAATATGATATTCTTTGATTATCCACAGTGCCATTTTTGGTGTAGGGTGATATATATTATTACAAATATTGTATTATCTGTGGTGAAAAAGAATTGATTATATTTATATACCCTTCCTATGCTTTGCCTTCTAATGGGTATCATGTGATTTATGTTGCTAAGTTTCTCAATTTAATATTTTGGTAAACCTACAATTTGTCTTAATAATGCTTTACATTTTTGTAGAACATCAAGAGTTCAGTTTATTGGCTGGAAAAGTAGAGGGTTAGTTGATATGAGCTTCCATACCTGATAAATAAAACTCTACAAGGGAAATACATTTGAATATGTAAAGGTTGAAGAGCTTTACAGATTCATTTCATTTGAGGTTAAGGGGGAAGTACTGTATGGTGTTGGCAAATCTGGAGCAGCTGATTCCTCCAAACTATTCCAAGCAACAACAGAACACCATTATTTTTGTTCATTTGGTCCTGTTTCCTTGCATGCTTTGGAGGAATCATGTCACTCCAATGTAACAAAAGTGAATTCTCCCTTTAACTCCCCTCCTCAAATAAAGAAGATCCACAAAACATGGCCCTTACTGATATCGGGATATAAATTCACCTGCACACTCCTCTGGTCTTTGACTTTTGGGGTGGTACAGTATTATTAAACTACATCATCCAGAAAAAAGTTCTCTTCATCACTTGGTTCCCAATATAGTGACGTGCATAAATAAGGTGTCATCATCTAGCGGGACAGAAGAGAAGCTACGGTACCACCACCACCATGAAGCTCCACTGTATAGTATCGTTACCAGGCCTTCAACATGACGGATATTCTTGTATACTACCCTCTGATTTGTGTTATATCTATGGAGTCATAGTACCGTTACCACGCCATCTTCAACATGACGGATATTCTTGCATATGACCCTTTAATTTACAGTGTTGCATTATCAGCATGTTAGTACTGCAACACAATTCTGGTACACTCATTTGTTATGTATTGTACGTTAATGAAAAATTGTCTCCCTTAAATGTGTTTTATTTACATTTACATTCCTCCTTGACACTTCATTTTATGGTGCAACAAATATTCGAGCTTTGTTGATGCATCCATATTTACAGTATTGCTCTATTTCATGGGCATTATCAACAATCAATGATTATTTACTATATTTGCATTAATACTATATCAATGATTTGGTCCCCTATATGATGTCATGAGTGAGTAACAGCCATCGTACAGTACCACACCATCGTAAACACACGCACACACACACCTATTTGGAAGGCGCTTGTTTGTTTCGTGGTATGGTGAGGAGGAATCAGAAGCCTCCAATTTTCATACACGATCACAGGGTCCTTTTAAGGAGAAATTCTCTTGTGGGTGAATTGGAAGGCTACTGCTGATTCCTCCAAACTATACCAGAAAACAAACACACACTCACACACAGACACACTAATGGTATTAATAAGGGATCTGTTGTTTCGTGGCATAGTTTGGAGGAATCACACACCTTCAAACTCACCAACAGTAGTAATCTCGGGGCTAATGTTGATAAAGTCTACTGTCATTGCTACCCACATTTCAGTATGTTAGTAAATACTGCATATATATATATATATATTTACAAAGGACATTTAAACAGCAACAGACCTACTGGTCCTTCGAGACTGCCTGAGTTTGCTATTCTATTTAACCTACAAGGGTAAGGAAAAGTATAGTATAGAAGAAGGCTCACTCCCCAACCACCACTCTCTCCAACCGAAGCTGGCAGGAAAGGAAAAGATACCATGTAGTATGGAAAAACTAGCATGGAATTTATATAGGACAGCAGGAAGATTTATATACTATATTATATTATGACGCCAAGGGTAGTGGACACCAAAACATACAAGACCCAGGGTGGACAACAATTATTCCCCGCATCGTCCCAACATTGGCTAAAACAGTGACAAGTTAACAACACTATAGTCAAAATACGGTAGTGCTTATGGACGGAGAAGTAAGAACTGTTGAAAGTCCTCCCAGTTTGTGTGTACTAACGTAAGAGGAATAAATTATTTTCCACGAAGTAGCAACACTGAAACTTCTTATCTGTAAGTTAGAGACCCTATAGAAACTATACTGTAAAAGTGACTGTAACCTATTTCCTATTTGTATCTCTAGTAGATTCTCTACGAGTCTACAGGATTGAGTCAAGCTCGTAAAATGTCTCGTATTTTAAAACCCAATGATCATAGTTTTCTTTATAAAGTTATGTATATTTTTGACACACAATACTTCTTCTGGTAATAATTATGTACCATTTGCTATGATTGCCTATGAATGTGTTGCATCATTAGAGCGAGTAAATAGTTGATAATAAGTTTAATAGATAGTATTTCCCATTATATAATAGTGACGTCAATCACGTCATTGACAGTTTTCAAGTTTCAACGTACAGTACACATCACATATGCGTCATCAGACACTCAGAGTTTGACGTCATTAAATTAAATTACTGTGGTTAATGCAACACTACAAACAATAAATTATATAATAGATAACTCGACTTTGGACCAAATAACCAGCAGTTGAATTCCAAACAGCGGTTCAGTATTAAGTATTTTTACAGCTGGACTAGACCTAATTAAATCACTAAGTTAAGTTATATAAATGATTAACAACATACGTACATTACGAGCTTGAATGTAAAGATACAAATACGTAACTAAAGGTACAAATAGGCAACTAAAAAGATACAAATAGGTAAGTAAGGACAATCTATTTCAGTTGTTATTTTCTGTGGGTGTGGTTTTGTGACTATTATTACTATTACTATATACGTGTGACTATTATTACTATTACTATACACGTGTGACTATTACTACTATTACTATTAAAGAAGGTAAAAACATTAAAATAGAAAACGGGGCAATGGAATAGATAATTACCATATCGTATATATATTTAAATTAAGGATATATGATAAGGAATAGATAATAAATGACACCACGTAATTTTAAATAAACTATAATAATATGGCATGAAAAATAAGGAAATAATGCTATAAAAAGGCTAACTTATATAATGCTATTAAATTACCCACCCTAAAACTTTTTTATAAATATTATTCACATTGATGGGGGTAATGGATTGGAAGGTGTGTGTGTGTGTGTGTCTGTACATTTTTGATTGACCTATGAACAAATATTAAAAAAAGAATTGGAAAACTGATTAGGTGTCAAAGCAAACAGACCTAACCTAACCTAACGAAACCTGACCTGACCTAACCTAACCTAACCTAACCTATTCTAACTTAACCTAACCTAACCTATTCTAACCTAACCTAACCTAACCTAACCTATTCTAACCTAACCTATCTTGACCTAACCTATCCTAATCTAATCTCTACCTCACCTAACCTTGGGTCATATTCAAGAACATTCATGGTGCATACGAAGGCATAGTACCGGTACGAAGACTCCGCCAGACAAACATCGGCGTCTTTGTACCGTTACTATTTCATCGCCAACGCCACCACCGATGTTCTTGTATGACCCGGTCAAACCTAACCTAACCTAACCTAATTTGGAGCTTAAATTTGAAATGTAATCATCTTCATAAGGACCTTTTTATTTCTCTATGCAAAGGGATGATCATGTAATTATAATCTCCAAAACCTCTCAGTGATAAATTGATGCTGTTATGACATAAATTTGTTTGTTCTTCCCAAGAATTTTATCTTATCAGTGTATCGGAAGTGATAAGTCAATGGCTGTCAAATAAATTACATGTAAAGATACCGAACATCAGGAAATCACTCAGTCACTATCTACCTACTGAGCTACACACACCAGTCTCAGAAATGCATTCCAAAAACAGGAAAGTACAGAACAATATTAAAAAGTTGACCACACAGACTGAGAATAAGATGATCTAAGAAAATTTACCTTACACTATTGGCTTTTTGACAGTGTAATACAGTATACCGTATATTATTATTATATATTTTTGCCTCATCCATAAGAAAGAGCAATACGATACGGCATTATATTCTCTATGTAAACAATAGGCTTGAGAGGATAAGTGAGGCATACGAGCTATAGAGAGATAGATAAATGTAGGTCCAGTAATTTTGTATATGCTGTATATTTTTCTAGTTACAATATATAATTAACCATTGTTGTATCTTAAATAATTAGTCATTGTGTTACTGTATATACCTGTAATTAACTATTGTGCTACTGTATATAATTAATTATTCTAACGTGTATATTTAATCGATGTTTTACCGTACAGGAAAATGGAGGCAGGTGGTACAGCCCCGATGGGTATGCCTCCAGGGCCGCCCCAGATGGTACCCATGACTAAGGTGGAACTCAGTCTGGCAGCAAAGTGAGTTTTGTTCACATTACACTACTAAAAGGATTATTGTTACATTGTCCTATTCTGTAAAGTGAGTTTTGTTCACATTACACTACTAAATGGATTATTGTTACATTGTCCTCTTCTACAAAGTGAGTTATATTACCTGTATAGCACTGTTCTTTTAACACAAGCTCAGTAAATCATTTAGTCAGTGATCACAAGGAACTGAGTCATCTGGAAACAAAGTAATTATAAATAGAGCCTACCAATACAGTAGCCTACTCGGTGTGTATCTTATGAGTGTTACTGTATTGGCATAAGGAAATTTCTTCTTCCGCATTATTTCCAAGCCTAACTAGCCAAGTGTAATGAAAGGACATTGTTACATTTACTCCCCAGAAACTTAAGAGATATGGATGCACTGAGCAAGAGTGACCCCCTGTGTATTGTTTACCTCAAGGAGACTGGCATGGACCGGTACTCTGAAATAGGACGCACTGAAATGATCAAAGACCAACTCAACCCACAGTGGATTCGCAAGGTGGAGGTTGATTACAGATTTGAGGAGCGGCAGGTAAGACAGATGGATATGTGGATTTGAGAAGAGCTTAACTGTGAATATTTATAATTGCTAAGACAGATGGATGTAGGCCAATGTACTGTATGGATTATGGATACTGACTGAACTCCCTTGTCCCTTCACAGCTACTGAGATTCTCGGTGTTTGACTGGGACACCAGCAGCTCCAAACCAGAGGACCAGGACTCGCTGGGATCAGTGGAGTGTTCTCTAGGGGAAATAATGAGTCGCCAGGGATCACAGGTAATGTAATTGGTAGTAATCATCCAACTAATAATTAATCATTGGAGATCAACATTGAGATAAAATTGCACTCCTTCGGGTCCAAGACAATCACCCTTGACTATTCAGCGTTACCTCCTTTTCTTCATCTTCAAAGATTGCTATCCTTCTTCTCTATCTCTTTTCTTGGTGACACTTGCCTTTAGGTGCTGCACAAACAATACAAATTTATGTAATGTCATTAATTCCTTTCAGATAAGCTTGACACTGAAGGGAGGTGGTGTACTGATCATTCAAGGGGACGAACTCTCTGCATCAAAGGAGGTAATCACCATGAACTTCGCCGGCACCGACCTGGACAAGAAGGACCTGTTCGGCAAGAGTGACCCCTTCCTCATTTTCTACCGCTCCAACGACAACAACTCCTTCGTCCCCGTCCACAAGACCGAGTACATCAGAAAAACGCTGAACCCCGTGTGGAAGCCAATCATCGTCCCTGCCCGGATACTGTGTGCTGGGGAACACAACCGCACCTTAAAGATAGAATGCTATGACTGGGACTCGGATGGGGGACACGATTTTATTGGGGAATGTACTACCACACTTGAGCAGTAAGTTTTCATGGGTTATAGCAAACCATTTCATTATTTTCTCTCTCTCCAACTTAACTGTACTTAGTGGGGTGGGAGACACTTTGTGGGAGCTCCCTGGTAAAACTAACCTTCTTCGATAGATAAAGTAAGAAAATTATAACATATTCTAGTACCAAAGTAATATAGGTTGTAGTGAATAGTTGCAGTTCTAACATTAGTTGTACTACTGAATGTTACAGGTTGTTAGAAGGACCTAGTACCAGCAACACCTACCCCTTCATCAACCCAAAGAAAAAAGCCAAAAAATCAAGTTACAAAGATTCTGGTAAACTGGTGTTGAAGTCAGCATCAACCCACATTGAACCTTCTTTCCTTGACTACATCCGTGGAGGAACACAAATACACTTTACTGTTGCTGTGGACTTTACTGCATCAAATGGCGACCCAAAAACTCCTGCCTCACTCCATTACCTCCAGCCAGGAGTGGATAATCAATATGCCTTGGCCATTAAGTCAGTGGGAGAGATCATTCAGGATTATGACTCAGGTAAGGTGATGCAGTAATTGGTAACCATGGTGAGACTTATTTCATATTGTCATTCTTTGATCTTGGATGATTTATATAAGGCTGTAGTAAGATAATTGGAGGTAATCGAGTCCTTCAAACATGGCATAGTTTGAAGGTTGAATTCAGAGACCTTCCAATTCACCAACAAAAGTATCTCCCCTTAAAGGGATTGACCTCTTCCTCAATATTTACTATTGTATGTGTGCTAAATATTCTTGCTGAAACTTTTGTCAACACTTCCACTTTACAGACAAGATGTTCCCAGCGCTGGGTTTTGGTGCTCGTATTCCCCCCAACTGGAGTGTGAGTCATGAGTTCTTCCTTAACTTGAGTCCAGACAACCCTTACTGCCAAGGTGTTGCTGGGATACTGGAGGCATACTACCGTTCCCTTCAGTCAGGTAAAATTTACACTTGATCAGATTTTGTTATGGTTTTAGAGCAAGTACAGTACTAAAATATACTGTACAATACTTACAAATAGTATTTTCATTGGTAGGCTTATGATACTCGTATATATTACAGTATTTAGAGAAAGTAATGAAACCTACCTACATATTTAAAGATATTAATATTGTTTAGCTACCAATACACTACATTATTTGCACGTATTACTTGATAACATACAGTATCTTTATCAAATCGTGATCATTTAGAATACAGTGAAATTAAAATGCACTCCCTCCTTCTCAGTAAAAAAAGTACCAGTAAATATCAGTAGCCCTTATTTTTTCATGCATTCTCATGAAGCCCTTTTCTTCCAGTTGGTCTGTATGGCCCAACAAACTTTTCTCCAGTCATCAATCATGTGGCAAACTTTGCAAGGACTCATCAAGATGGAAACAACTATTTTGTGCTCCTCATTATCACTGATGGTATTATTACAGGTATATATTGAAGACATTTACTGTATAAGGATTTCACTTTCGTGTAACACCAATTTATAAGATGTTGACTAATTATAAAGTAGAAATTATAAACGGTTAACAATTAATTACTTTTTCATCAATAATTCAAAAACATGTCAGCCTGGGATCACAGTATGTTTAACTAATACTGTAGTTGTGTTTAGGAATCTACAGAATGGATTCCTTAGCAAGATATACATACTTCAAGGGGCAACCAAAATAATGGTGGCCTGTTGCTTGGAATAGTTTGGAGGAATCGGTTACTCTAGATTTACCAACACCGTTCTTCCTCTTTAACAAAATTTTTCTCCCTCAATCCCTTCACACCCAGACCTGCCAGACACCCGTAAGGCTCTAGTCCATGCCTCCAACCTGCCCATGTCTGTCATCATTGTGGGTGTGGGAAATGAGGACTTCAGTGCCATGGAACAGTTGGATGGAGATGAAAAGAGACTCAGCCACAATGGTGTCTATGCTGAGAGGGACATTGTACAGTTTGTAGGTGAGTATTGAGTTACAACAATGGGTTAAAGAGTGTTAATGGGAGATTCTTTTGTTGGTGAATAGGAAGGTCTCTGATCTGCGCAAACTATGCCGGAAAACAGATGCCCCTTGTGTTACTAATAGGGAATCTAATTTGTGGCATCGTTTGAAAGAATCAGAGACCAATCAACCAACCAGAGAATCTCCCCAAAGTTTTAGGTACAGCAATGGGATGAAGAGTGATGAAAATTGAAGTAAGGGCCATATGTTCAGAAAATCATGGATTAGGAAATTATTAAGACTGATATGATGGATCCATGGGCTTTGAAAATATACTTGAATAACCTAAAATAGCTTAATAAAGTAGAGAATGAGAGTTGGAAATATAGAGATTTTGTAAAATGTGGTATTTGCAATCTGTACACTTTGGTTTTAGATGATATAAGCATTAGATTTCATAGAAACCTAATATTTAGAAGCTTTTTGCTAACACTGCTTGATACAAATAATTTCCCCCATTCCTTCACATATCTTATCTCATCCTAACACTATTAATACTCCTGTTATCTATCCACACATTAATTTCTATTTCACTACTTTTCTACATCTATGCACCGGTATACTGTATATATTCATTTTCATTCTCCCTCTTGTCCATGCATCTGACCACTTACAAACCAATCAATCAATCAAAACAAAGAGCTACGTCGGCACCTGGGCACAAGGTCAGCCAACACTAGCTACAGCCAGATGATGTTAGCCAAGGATGTGCTGGCAGAGATTCCACAGCAACTGGTGGCATGGATGAGAAGGCATGGACACCAGCCTAAAGCCCCAGGGACTGTCCAGGGACCCGCAAATACCTATGGGATGGAGTAGTGGGGGGATCGAGTCTTGCCGGACTACAATAGGCCCGACGTTGACTAGGAATAATGTTCGTTCCATCTTGTGCACTGGTTGGAGGTAATTCTTTTAGAGGCACTTTTTATTACCTCAGCAATTTATTGTTGTTCTCTTTAAAAGCAGTCTACTGTACCCTTTCAAATTGTGACTAGAGAAATTATTGCCCTTGTAGTAAATATCATCTAGTTGGCAAATTGGCAGTTTCATATTCCCCTACATTGTAACAAAACAGATGAATCACTTTAAAGTATTCTTGACACAGTCGGAAGAATCACTAACTTCATTGAAAGTATCTTGTCTCCATTATTATTTTGACAATTTACTTTCTGGCAAAGCAAATTCAGAGTACGGTTACCTGTACTAACACACGTTCCCTTGGCAATTACACTTTTAAAACAAATTAAATCCCCCAATTTCTTCCATTGTTCTCTCTTCTCATCATTATTATTATTAGGGTATATACCTTACTGTTGATATTTTGGCCCGACATATATCTCCCTCTCCCTTTAAGTAACTTTTTCCATGCTATATTTAAAATTGATTTACTCTTTACACACACTTCCTTGCTACTCTTATATTCTCATTCTAAATCTCTTCCTCATAAACATTGACCAGGCCACTCTGTACTGTACTTTGTTCCGAGTTAAGGCACATTACTTAATACTCTTACTGTATCTTATTCCTTTCCCTCATTCATTCATTCATTCATTAGTGTTGTTTTGCTTCTCATTCCCAGTAATTTACATCCAGAAAATGACCTGGTGAGATGTAGTAGTTGACATTATTTAGTTGTACTGTACCTGCCTTGTCTTTTAGCATCCATCTGTCCATCTATGTCCTGTATTACCCCACTACACTTTTGTGTCACAGTTGAAAACATTATTTAACTTGAAATTACTGTATTGCCTGTACGACATGATTATTTAATTAAAATTGGGAGAACATTTTAGGGATTTAGACAATATATGTGTATTAACACTGGTTAATCTCTTTTTGTGAATTAAATATACCTCAATCTAAAACATATCTATATACTGTACTATTATAAATACAGACCATGCAACATTGGATACAAGTAGTCTATTCCCTCCCCCTCCCTCATCAACATCCATTCATTAATTGCAGTAGTAATTTTTAAATATCTTTATGTTCTCTTTTTCAGAGTTGCGTAGATATTTATCAAGTCAGCAGGAAGTGGCTCAGGCATCCCTAGCTCAGGCAGTACTAAGGGAGGTACCAGACCAACTCACTTCCTACATGCGTATCCACCATCCTACCAGATAAAGAGGATGCTCAACACTTCACCAATTTAGTTACTCGGTCAACACCACAAATATTCTTGTACTGTATAGAATCTGCAATTTTTATCATATACCGTCCGTGGTAACATAATACAGTGAACATAATGGGATACCTGTCTAGTTCACCTCCTCCATGTGCACTAATCATTCTAGCACTCACAAACCTTAAGCCAAAACAAATGAATCTCGATGCCTTAGTTTATCCCAGGTTTGATCAACACTGATACTATGTTATTCCTTGTTATCATTTTATACCGGAAGTTTTATATTTTCATATGGATAATTTATTTGTCTCCCTTATCTCCTGAACACAGTAGCACAGAATAGATCTATTAAGTACAGTCATGGAGATAAGTTTCATCCTGCCATATTTTAGTGAATCATGATTTTACTAACCTGTTCAATTTACTGTATAATCAACACATTTTTCTTCATACTCCAAACTACCTCTTGAAGTGCAAACTTCTTTTGAGTAGTGAATAGTTTACTGATTACATGATGCATTTTCTAAGTAGTTTTAGAATACGACTAGGCTTATCGTTTTTCCAGGATAATTTGCAATATTACAAAATCTTGACCTGTTATCACTTCATATTAGGAAAACTGTTATAAATGTTGTGTTTTATAAATGTTTACATAGACGGATATTTCTCATACTATTTTATAATTTACAGCAGTATACTGTACTTCTACTCATTCATAAGCTTCAATTTAGATTATGGCATAGATTATAGAAGCATCTTTATGTGGTAAATTATATATATAATAATGTATAATTTTTAAACTATAACTTTATATTTGTGAAAGCTGTTGGCTACTACTAAAATGATCAACAGTGATTTCCGATTCAAATATTATGTACAAGAACGGACATAATAATATACCTTTTGAAAAGTACACCAACATTTCACCACAAACTTACTAATAAACATGATTTCTATTATGATTCATCACAGTCTGTGTATGTGATTATGTGAACTCCTTTACTCAACTAACTACTGTACTGTACTGTACAAACTATCATTGGCAACTTCTTTTAATTTCTTACAAGTACAAGTACAGAATTATGTAATCATATCCAATTAGGGATTACTGTAACAGGTTGTGCATGATGTACTCTATAGTATTTTGTAATGATGTCTAATTAGAGATTACTGTACCAAGTTGTGCATGATGTACTTTACTGTATTTTATCAGGAGGAGCTTTTTACTGTAAGATATATCTGGCCCAAAGACATAATGTTTATACCAGAGTTAATAGGCAAATCACATTAAGGGAGGAATCACTTGTTGATAATATTGGAGGGCTACTGATTCCTCCAAACTATGCCAGGAAACAGACATCCCCAGTGTTACTAATAGGGGATCTGTTTCGTGGCATAATTTGGAGGAATCACCAGCCCATCACTTCACCAACAACAGATTCCTCCCTTAACATTATCTAAGGTCTGTGCATCCCGTAGCTCCCATTAGTGAACAGATAGATGGTCATTAGGAAATTGTTTTGTAGAAGAAACTTGAGGAGAGATTCTATTGTTGGTGAATTGAAAGACTTGTGATTCCTCTAAAGTATCACAAGAAACAAGTTACTCATCTTAATGTTACTAATTGGGAATCTGTTTTGTGGTATATTTTGGAGGAATCAGACACCTTCCAATTCACCAACTAAGAGAATCTTCCGTTAATTAAGTCGGTAATTGTTGTAAGGTCCGTTGACGAGCTTCCAAACAAACAACAGACAGCACAATATAGACATCTTTCCTATATACCTGTACTATAGTTGCCTTATAAACTTGATGCCTTCTGCAGATAAAGTCTTGACAAGTATTTTTAAGAACTGAAGTAAGTTCCTCTCTACCTGTTCCTAACATGTGACCACATAAACAACAATATTTTTGCTAGATATCCTACACACCTCAAACAATCATCTGACATGCCAAAAAATATATATTCTGTCACATCAAACTTGCAATTAAAATCAGAAAAGCTCTTACACACGACCTTACTTGGAAGAGGGTACTAATTACTGCACTGCCCACGGTGAAACTCAGATTTTGACGTATTTGTAAACAAACACTTTCACCTTTTTCCTTGGAATGTCTAGGAGTAGGATTTAAATGTAAAACTGTACAGAATGTAAGTTTGCTTGGAATAGGATTTAAAAGCAAAACTACACAGGATGTAATTTTGGGAGTCCTGCAAAAAAAAAGAAAAAAACAACTTACACCACCAACTCACAGTGAATACTCAGAGCAGCTCCCACGTTTGCTTCATTTTACACGGGACTAAGTTTTATAATGTCTGAATGATTAGGAAAAAATCTCTAAGCTTAAGGGGGTATGGAAATTCACTTTTGTTACATTGGAGTGCCATGATTCCTTCAAAGTATACCATGAAACAGCACCAGATGAACAAAAAATAATGGTGTCATGTTGCTTGAAATAGTTTGGAGGAATCAGTTGCTCCAGATTTGCCAACACTACTTCCCACTTAACTATATAACTATCCATTAGGGGAGTTCCAATATACCTTTTTTTATTATATACCTTTTTTTATAATATACTTTTTTTTGGCCTATGGTACACTATTATAATATTATATTTCGGTGTTAATTTACAATATTTCTCATCATCAAAATAAAAAATATATGATTATCTTTTGTTTCAATAAAAAAAGAGAGAAAGAGAGAGAACATACATACATACAGGTAAGGGTAGTAACAAAGAGAGAGAGAGAGAGAGAGAGAGAGAGAGAGAGAGAAACATACATAGAGGTAGGGGTAGTAACAATAGTGGTGGTGGATATAAGATGAACTCTGTGTGACCCCTGTCGTCAACCTGTCAATTATTTAATCCTACAAGTCACTGTTTATTGCCAAGACACATTATTACCAAGTGTGTACTGCTTCAACCACATATTATTACCAAGTGTATACTGGTTGGACCCTCGGTGTTTGTGTGTGTATAAAAATATGTTATAATCTGGCTTGGGTTGTAGAGATAAAACTTGCTATAAAATATCCTTAAATATAGGGTCGTATTCAAGAACATCTGTGGTGTGGTGTATACGATGGTGTGGTACCAGTACGATGGCTCTGTCTATGGGGCCTTCTTATCAGTACCGCACCATGAATGTTCTTGAATATGGTCCATAGTCTCATTGCCTTTAACAGCTCATTATAGAACAACCTTATCTCATAATAACCTAACCTAATCTAATCTAACCTGATCTAGCCTAGCCTAACCTAATCTAACCTGATCTAGCCTAGCCTAACCTAACCTGATCTAGCCTAGCCTAACCTAACTTAACCTAACCTAACTGACCTTGCGTAATTTAGAACAAACGTATGTATGTGTGTGTTTTACCGTTCCTCTCTGGTTAGGTGTGTGTGTGTGTGTTTTACCGTCCCTCTATAGGCTAGGTATGTGTGTGTTTTACCGTCCCTCTATAGGTTAGGTGTGTGTGTGTGTGTGTGTTTGTTTACCATCCCTCTCTGGTTATAGTTAGTTAGTTAGTTAGTGTCGGCTTCCCTGAACGATGACAAAGTTGTGGCCCCATGACCCTCTCTCATCAGCCAGTCCTTCCTTCCCCTCAGACAAATGGTACTAATTACGAATATACTCTCTTAATTAACTACACCCTGACTTGTGGGATAAATCATACTCTATGGCACCTGTACACAAAGACGGTATTCCTGTGTGTGTGTGTGTGTTGTGTTGTGTTGTGTTGAGAGAGAGAGAGAATGACTTATTAGCAAAACAAATAAAAGTTGCAGAATCAGGGCGAGGAAAATGTTGTGTTCGAAAGTCTTGAATTAACCTTAACTTGGGCTTCCCTTGAATATAGAAAAATAAGAAAAATCGTGAAATGTTTTATTATTTTGGGTTTCCCAGGTGACAGTCGATGGGTGTGTGCAAACCCATACTTACACACACACATACACATACACACACACACACACATACTTACAGACACACACACCCATACACACACACCCATACTTAAACACACACACACACCCATACTTACACACACACACACCCATACTTACACACACACACACACACACACACACACATTGTTAACGGGGATGAATGTGATATTTTTACCTCATGTCTTTATAAGGATCCCACACAACTGAAAACCCATTATCATCATCATCATTTTTCTCTCTTTTATAACATATATCTGTTTTTTTTTTTACTTAAAGGTG
>JAWZYT010002398.1:52500-66970 GCA_034508575.1 Petrolisthes manimaculis | reverse complement strand
TCAGTCGGCTACCAGGAAATATATTTAGCTTCATGAAAAATGTCCTGGCGAGGGATGGGTAAGTGGGGTGGAGGGGAGGGAAAGTGTCATCACAGTCCAACACTTGAACACTAATATTTCTAAAAAAAAAAAAAAAAATAAAAAAAAAAAGTGTAAATTTTGTAGAAGTTTCAATTTATTTTTGTCTGATTATTTTCCTTTGGTAGTGTTAAAAATTATACATAGAACAAATACAAGTCTTAAAAATTCATACACCTTCAAGAGTATACAGAGAAAAGAGGGACCTGTGATGTTGTTGTCTGAAAATTGGAGATAAACGAGTCCTTCTCATATTGCCACGAAACACACACACACCTATATGGAAAAATAGCATGTTTCGTGGCATAGATAGGAGGAACCAGAAGCCTCCAATTCCCTCCAAAATACACCAGGTTAGTCTTATATCTTATCTGGTGACCTTGCCTATACACACACACACACACACACACACACACACACAGAAACACACACAGAAACACACACACACACACACACACACACACACACACACACACACACACACACACACCTACCTCACTCTGGCTGGCTAGATGTTGCACTTAAACAATTCAAAAACATCATGATTAATATTACCCACCACCACCTCATCAAAAATCGAACCTGGTGCCATTGTCGAACACAGAAATTAGAGTCAATATGTAAAAAAGATAACAGAGAGAAAAATTTAACAACCTTCTCTTTTAAATATTACTAGTGGGTCTCTTCTTACTATTTATGATTTGATTCCCTCCCCCCCCCTGAAGAATACCCAACCTGACACACATGTTACGTTGAATTTCTTATGGTTGAATATTGTCGTAGATATGATACAATATGGAGTTGCCTACAGTGAGTTTTCCTGTTATTACTTTGGTGCTGTATTTACCATGCATGCAGTTGTAGGATTTGATGTGTGTGTGTGTGTGTCTATTTTTTTTTCGTTGGTTTACACAGGTAGAGTGTGTATAATTGAATGTAAGTATGTGAAAAAGTTGGTGTGTGTGTGTGTGTGTGTGTGTGTGTGTGTGTGTGTGTGTGTGTGTGTGTGTGTGTGTGTGCGTGTGTGTGTGTGTAACCACCTACACCCCTTCCTCATTCACCTACACCCCTCATACATACATCACCCCTCCACTTGCACCCACCTACACCCCTCACTCATTCACCTCTGCCATACACACCTGAGCTTGCAAACAAACAGACAGACAGACAGGCAGGCAGGCAGGCAGGCAGGCAGGCAGGCAGGCAGGCAGGCAGGCAGGCAGGCAGGCAGGCAGGCAGGCAGGCAGGCAGGCAGGCAGGCAGGCAGGCAGGCAGGCAGGCAGGCAGGCAGGCAATCAGGCAGGCAGGCAGGCAGGCAGGCAGGCAGGCAGGCAGGCAGGCAGGCAGGCAGGCAGGCAGGCAGGCAGGCAGGCAGACAGGCAATCAGGCAGGCAATCAGGCAATCAGGCAATCAGGCAGGCAGGCAGGCAGGCAGGCAAACAGGCAGACAGACAGGCAAGCAAGGAGAGACAAACAGACAGACAAACAGGCAAGCAAGCAAGGAGAGACAGACAGACAGACAAACAGGCAAGCAAGCAAGGAGAAACAGACAGACAGGCAAGCAAGCAAGGAGAAACAGACAGACAGGCAAGCAAGCAAGGAGAAACAGACACACAGACAGACAGACAAACAGACAGACAGGCTGGTTGGGAACGGACAAAGTGCAGACCGACAAACGAGTAGAGGGTTTGGTACGATTTTAGGCATAGCAATAAAGGGAGGTAGTTGTTGTTGTTGTTCTCCTCAGGGTGTAATTTGCCCCCACCAAGTTGGAATCACCTCTCTCCCCTCCTCAACACAACTGCACCAGCAATAACTCGGCATTTTGAAAACGCCCGCCTTCCGAATTTTGGGGGCGAATCAAATTTTTGCATTTTATTTTTATTTTATTTTTTTATTTACTTTTTTTTTATATTTTTCTGAGTGGTGGAACTTATTAGATTGTGTTGATATGGTGAGTAAGAATTAGTTTATTTATTGTAACACTGTGCTCATTCAGGAATAATTTTTAAAATAGTTTAAAAATTAACAACTGAAATTACCTTAAGTTAAATCTGAAAATATCTCTTAATTAAGGGGATATTCTCTTGTTGGTGAATTTAAGGTGGTAATTCATTTTTGGTGAATTGGAGTGCCTTGATTCCTCCAAAGTATGCTGGGAAACAGGACCAGGGAGGCAAAAAATAATGGTGCCCTGTTGCTTGGAATAGTTTGGAGGAATTAATTGCATCAGATCAACCAACACTTAAAAAAAAAGCTAAGTGTTTCAGTGACCATTTGGGATTAGTTAGTGATTATATACGGTAATTATTTGTTCGTGTTTGTTAGTGATTATATACGGTAATTACTTGTTCGTGTTAGTGAGTATATACGGTAATTATTTGTTAGTTAGTGAGTATATACGGTAATTATTTGTTCGTGTGTCATGGTTTGTATTTCTGATATTGCGTTTATTACGGACCCTGTGATTGTGTATGAGAATTGGAGGCTTCTGATTCCTCCTGACGATGCCACGAAACAAGCTCCTTCCATACAGGTGTGTGTGTGTGTTTTGTGTTTTGTGGCAATATTTGAAGGACTCATTTACCTCCAATTTTCTGACTACTTCACAGGGTCCTTTAAATGGTGAACATATGTTGCGGAAATGTGTGTGTTTTTTAAATCGCTATGCCTTAATACCAAGAAAGAAAATACATGAAAAGATTCTGGAGATTTTAATGCTTGTTTTTATTTATTTCGTGAATTATTTCCTATTATAAGCAGTAATTTTGGGAGACTTTCATGTTTGTTTTAATTTATTTCGTAGGTTGTCTCCCTAATATAAGCAGATATTTTTTTGAGGGGGTTGGTTTTGGGGTGAAATTCCTTACGTGGTTTGACAGCGGGATGGAGAGATACACTTGTCGCAGGTTTGGTTGGAAAATAGGTTGGGGGATGAAGGATGATTAACTCAGAAGATACATGTGTCGTGGCGAGAGAAGAGGATGCATGGAAGTTGTAGGGAAACGTATGTGGTGGGGTTGGTTGGTTGATTGGTTGCATAGTGGGGTGAAGGGGAAGAAGGAAGGAAGGGAACATTTGGGTGATACTGGTAAGAGAGTGTGACGTGAGGAGGGTAGGTATGTATGTAGGTAGGTATGGATATAAGTAGGTAGTAGGTAGGTAAGTAAGTATATAGGTAGGTAGGTAGGTAGGTATGGATATAAGTAGGTAGTAGGTAGATAAGTATGTATGTATGTATATAGGTAGGTAATTATATAGGAAGTTAGGTATGTATATAGGTAGGTAGGTAATTATATAGGTAGGCAGGTATGTATATAGGTAGGTAGGTAGGTAGGTAGGTACATAGGTAGGTAGGTAAGAAAGACACAGTATATATATGAATGAGGTGGGAAGAAATGGTCTTGTACTAAATCTTCCTTGTGCCTCATTACTCTGGGTAGTCAGGGAGGGATGGGGGTGGAGGGAAGTAGCAGCGGCCGGAAAGAGATGCATATTGTATACTCTGGCGACCCACACACACACACACACACACACTGCTTGCCTCCCGCTGCTCAAATTTACTTACGTTCGGTCCATAGTGAAGGAGGTGGTGGTCAACCTATTTTTCCTTTGAGGACTTTTCGTGAAGGTAGTGAAAATTATCATAATATTCTGAGCAGGGTTTTCTTTGAGTTCGTTTCGTGAAGGTAGCTAAAATTATCATAATATCTGAGTATGGTTTTGTTTGAGTTAGTTTCGTGAAGGTAGCTAAAATTATCATAATATCTGAGTATGGTTTGGGTTGAGAGCGTTTCGTGAAGATAGTGAAAATTATCATCTTAGAGTAGAATTAAAGTGTGTCCATATACTCAAAAGGATAAACTTGGCTCTGGTGAAAGAATATATACTGTATGTAATGTGCAGTTAGCCACAAGAGTCCTTACACAGGCTATATATAAAGAAAGATCATTATTCTGGAAGTATTACAATGAATGATCCACAACCAAGTGACTCATTGATTACAAAACAACAAACCTAATGATAATATGTCTCATTCCTCTACTTTTACATTCCCTTACTTTAACAACTGTCTCATTCCTCTACTTTTACATTCCCTTACTTTATCATTTGTCTCATTTCTCTACTTTTACATTCCCTTACTTTAACAACTGTCTCATTCCTCTACTTTTACATTCCTTTATTTTATCAACTCTATCTCATTCATCTACTTTCACTACCACCTACCTATCTTCCCAACCTTCCTCTCTACTACCACATCTACCACTACCATCATTCCTAACACAACTACCACCATTTCTACTACCACGACCACCACTCTCCATGCACTACCACAACTAGCACTACCACCATTCCCACTACCACGACCACCACTCTCCATGCACCATTCCTATCACAACTACCACCATTCCTATCACATCGACCACCACCACTACCACAACTATGGCCACGACCACCATTCCCACCACCACCACCACCACCACCAATATCAGAGCGGTTCCTCTAAACGCTCACTGCCCCGGAAAAATTAAGTTGAGCTCTTTAATTAAGCGAGAATAAAAAGTATATGGTGAAATTGACCGCGTTAGCCTGTGAATGAGCGGTCCGGAGTGGGTGAGGAAAACTATACTAGTGTTGAACTGTGTAGGTGGAGGGAGGGAGTGGTTGTGGAGAAAGTGGATGAGGCTTGTAGGTGGAGGGAGGGAGTGGTTGTGGAGAAAGTGGATGAGGCTTGTAGGTGGAATGAGTGGATGATGCTTGTAGGTGCAGTGAGTGGTTGTGGAGAAAGCGAGTGGAGTGAATGATTGTGGAGAATGTATGTAGAGTGAGTGATTGTGGAGAAAGTGAGTGGAGTGAATGATTGTGGAGAATGTATGTAGGATGAGTGATTGTGGAGAATGTATACAGAGTGAGTGATTGTGGAGAAAGTGGATGATGCTTGTGGATGGAGTGATTGGGTGATGTTTGTGGGTGAAGTGAGTGATTGTGGTGAAAGTGGGTAATGTTTGTGGGTGGTGAAAGTGGGTGATGTTTGTGGGTAGTGAAAGTGGGTGATGTTTGTGGGTGAAGTGGATACGGTATAGTTTTGAGGGTGATGTGGGGTACTTGTGGTAGAGTGAGTGAAGGTGGGGATTGTGAGGGTGGAATATAAGTGCTTGTAAGTAGGCAAAGTTGTGGAAAAGATAATATTTGTGAGAGAAATAGAACGTTGAATGTGTGCGTGTGTGTGTGTGCGTGTGTGTGTGTGTGTGTGTGTACGTGTATGTGTGTGTGTATGTGTATGTATATGTGTGTGTGTGTGTTTGTGTGTGTGCGTGATATATATATATATTTTTTTTTTTTTTTTTTTTTTTTTTTTTTGTGTGTGTGTGTGCAGTTGTGTGAATAAGTATCTACTATGACACAGGAATCAGGAAACAGTGTATTATTTTAATTGCCTTGTGTTTAAACAGACTTCGACCAGAGTACAGACTGACTATATAAGTAACGTGATCAGGAGAGACATTCATTCATTACAAGGTAGAGTAATTATCGTAAAGCCAAGTCGTTATTCAAAACACAATATTTTTTTTTTTTTTTCTCGTGAAGTTAGAAACGGCCTGACCTGAACTGCATGGAGAATAATGAGCCGAGCAGTCAAAGTCATAAGCAGCACTTGGGTGACGATCGCCTCATTTGTGTGTCAATTTCCAGACTTGATGGGAACTCTTGCATCATCTGGCCTCATTGTTTTCATTGGACGGGGACGATTTTGGCAGCGACAGTTTTTTCACATCCATCTCGTATACGACGTCGCATTCATTATACATAATCGTCTGAGCATCGTACCCCTGCATTCATAAACGTGACTGGTATGTGACATTATTCACGGGGAGGAATATTTATACCGTCCCTGGGAATTTTTTTTAGTGTGACATCTTTTTTCCATTAGTGTTTCATATTGGGCTTGAGGCTGCATGTGTCCGGTAGATGAAAAGATTGACTGGCTACGGTACTGGTGAAGGGACAGAGTGTAGGAATTATAGTGGAGTGGTTTATAGTACAGGAAAACACACGTAAAGTAATTTGTTAGTGTGAAAGGTACAGACACACTCAATATTCCTGCAACATCTTTGGAATGAAACCACTTCTACATATGAGGCAAAATTATAGCTATTATAGTTTCGATATAACAATGAAACTCCTATATTAAATTTTTTTTGTTAGTGTCTGTTATATTTGTTCATACGATCCACTCAAATAGTTCACTTTTATTCACTCACCAGATGCAGGACTTTTGATCGTAACTGTATGTGTGTGTGTGTGGGGGGGGGGGAATAATATGGAAGTGAAATGCTTCTTTAAAGTAATGAGTTTGGGAGTATGTTGTCCAGAGAAGATAACGAAGTATAGGTGGGAAAGTGAGTGTGGGTTGGTGGTAGACAAACATGCTGCTCTCAACTACACATCATCCATCCATCCACCTCGCGCAGAATCTGGTGTGACCTAAATTGTTATTGTTTTACGTGGGCACCCAACCTATAGAGAACCAGCACTCACTCACCTACCATCACCATCATCACAACCACTCACTCATCTACCACCATCACTACCACTCACTCATCTACCACCACCACCACCACCATCACTACCACTCACTCACCTACCATCACCATCATCACCACCACTCACTCATCTACCATCACCACCATCACCACTACCACTCACTCATCTACCATCACCACCACCACCACTACCACTACCACTCACTCATCTACCATCACTACCACCACCACACCACCTGCATCAGAACACACCGTCAGTGGCAACAAAAAGTGGAGGTTGTGTGGGTCTTTTCACTTCATCTCAGGGCCACCAATTCAAGTGACAGATAACCTAACATTACAACTTCGTGACGGTACTTGCTGGATTTGGGAACAGTTATATTGAAGATCAGGTAAGATGACTATATATGAAAGGAAAATTAATGTGTGTGTTTGTTTATCTTAAGTTCACCACGTAACTTTAACTAAGATATAAATATATACAGTATAATCATATCCTCCAGATAATATTTTTGGTTTGAATTTCATATTAAGATGGTAATTCGCTTTTGTTACATTGGAGTGCCTTGATTCCTCCAAAGTATGCCAGGAAACAGGACCAGGAGAGCAAAAATAAGGGTGTTCTGTTGCTTGGAATAGTTTGGAGGATTTAGTTGCTCCAAATTTACCAACAGCGAATGTCCTCCTTAATGTCGTACATCATGAGGAAGCCTGCCATGAGTTGTCTGCCATGAGTTGTCTGCCATGAGTTGTCTGCCATGAGTTGTCTGCAACACATTCATGGTGCACTGGTTTACTCTGAAAATAGAAGCGGCAGAGGGCGGACCACACCGGACCTTGTTGTACCCTTTCTTTTTCGAACCCTTGGACTGGCGACGGTGTGTCTGGTGGTGGTGTGTGTGGTGGTGGTGGTGGTGGTGGTGTGTCTGGTGGTGGTGGTGGTGTGTCTGGTGGTGTGTCTGGTGTCCTCGGAGCTCAGTCTGTCCTTCCAGAATTTTAGAGGAACGTCAGTCACTCAAATTTGGTCTCCCAACAAAATCCAGTTAAGTGCAAAACCGAGACGCTCACCACACCGAAGTGAAATGAAAATTGTGTTTAAAGGGAAGTAACTTTTTGTTTGTGTTCAATTTGGAGTCACTGTAGGCCTCCAAACTCAGCTATAAACAAGAACATGAAGGAAAATCCTTCAAAAGCTCCGGCTCTTAATGATTCAAGTGAAATAATAAAATATCCATATGTAAAGGTCTCAAAAATATTAATTATATTTTATCTGGATTATCGTATTCATATGGTTATATTGAAATTTTGAAAATGAACCCTTTTTATTGAGGGTGAACCCCTCGGTTGAACCCCCTCTCAGTTGAACCCCCTCTCGGTTGAACCCCCTCTCGGTTGAACCCCCTCTCGGTTGAACCTCTTAAATAATGGTTGAACCCCTTTTAAAAAGTAGTCACCCCAAGAAGAAAAAAAATGATAATAATAATAATAAATGATTCAATGTCGGTAAAAGAAAATGGATGGAAGTGAGTGAGTGAGTGAGTGAGTCAGTTGAACCCCTTTTATATGGAGGAGTTCTGTTTCCTGGCATAGTTTTGGAGGAATCAGTAGCCTTCCTATATCCCATAATAGGTTACTTACTCCCCTTAATTGTTGACGCCCTAAAAGTTGATACTAAAAAGAAAAAACTGGATATATTAGTGAAAACAGCATCGATTCTTCTTGTATATAACACGTCATAGCCTTGTATATAACACGTCGTAGCCCATTATATAACGCGTCATATCCTTGTATATAACACGTCATAGTCTTGTATATAACACGTCATAGTCTTGTATATAACACGTCCTGTCCCATTATATAACGCGTCCTAGTCTTGTATATACCGTGCTTTGGCTCTCTTGTATACAGTGTCCTAATTCTGTATAAAACGTGTACCAGCCCTGAATAACCCACCAATTTACTTACCCTCCTAACTACTTACTTTCCTAACTACTTACTTTCCTACCTACCTACCTGCCTACTCTCCTACCTACCTACTTACTCTCCAACCTACCTACTTACTCTCCAACCTACCTACTCTCTCTCTCTCTCTCTCTCTCTCTCTCTCTCTCTCTCTCTCTCTCTCTCTCATCAGGTCAGTCACACCCTGGCCCTCCGCTTACATGGACGCTGCCTGCACAAGTTTTGGCTTTGGGAAATAATTTACTTGCCAGTCTCCAGTGATTCGCTCACATAAGGAGATTATCTGGGAAGCTAGCCTTAGTCCTCCTTTAAGCTGGGAGGAGGCGGGCTTTTACTTGGATTAGGGCTACTTTCTCTCCCCCACTTTTCCCCCCACTTCACGTCTCTCCCCCTCTTCTCCCTCCCTCTTCTCGTCTCTCTCCCCCCACTTCTCGTTTCTCTCCTCTTCTCCCTCCCTCTTCTCCATCCACTTCTCTCCCCACTTTCCCCCTTCCCACTTCTCTTTCCCCACTTCTCCTCTCCCCACTTCTCTTACCCCCACTTTTCCCTCCTCTCCCCACTTTTCCTCTCCCCATTTCTTCTCCCCACTTCTCCTCCACATACCCCCACATCCCCCTTCACTACCTCCAAGTGTGTCTTATCTTGCTCATTTTCTCCTCCTATTACTCCACCTCCTCCTCCTCCACCTCCTCCTCCACTTCCTCCTCCTCCTCCTCCTCCTCCTCCTCCTCCTCCTCCTCCTCCTCCTCCTCCTCCTCCACTTCCTCCTCCTCCATTTCCTCCTCCTCCTCCCTTTCCTCCTCCTCCTCCTCCTCCTTCTTCTCTTCTTCCTCCACATTTTTCTCCGTTTCCTCCTCCCGTATCTTAGATATCAAAAGTTATGTTCCTATCTCGAGAATTTATCTTTTAATCCGAACTGAGAGAGAGAGAGAGAAAGAGAGAGAGTGAGAGAGCAAAACAAAACACAACAGGCCATTCATGAGAGAGAGAGAGAGAGAGAGAGAGAGAGAGAGAGAGAGAGAGAGTGCAAAACAAAACAATACATATCATTTATAACCCATTATTCGCCTGATCAGTCAAGCGTTCGTCAATTTTCCTTGCAAGCTGCTTTCATTGCAAGTTCAATTTTCTGTAGCTGTTGTGTGTGTGTATTTAATCATCAATGCTGGCCGGGAATAAAGACGGATGGATGGATGGATGGACGGATGGATGGATATAAGAGGCGGTAAAGTAGGTGGATATATTGCAATCAGTCAAATGCATATTGCAAAAGAGAAAAGGCTAAAAGATTTTCATGAGTTGTGCAAGTAAGAATATATGTGTGTGTGTGTGTGTGTGTGTGTGTGTGTGTCCATGAATATAGTCCACGTTATTGTGTGTGTGTGTATATTTTTTGGTGTTGTAATGTGTGTATGTTTGTGGGTTTTTTTTTTTTTTTAGTGTGTGTTGTTTTTTGTTTGTGTGTTTGTGTTTTTGTGTGTTTAAGTGGAAGTACAGAGTTGGTGGTAAATCTGAAGCAATTAATTTTCTCCAAACTATTCAAAGCAACATGCAGGACCCCATTATTATTATTATTTTTGTTTTTAGTTAATTTGCTTCTGTTTCCTGGCATACTTTGGAGGAATCAAAGTGCTCTAATGTACCAAAAGTGTATTACCCCTTTAAATAAGAGGACACGTATGTACTCTCTTGTAAAACTCGATGGCTACTGATTCCTCCAAACTATGCCACGAAACAGATCTCTCATTAGTGGTTGTCTGTTTCCTGGTATGGTTTGGGGGAATCGATGGTCCTCCAATTTTTCTTGCTTAAATAATATGCGTTAGCTTGACATCTCATTTCTATGCCGGTGCTGCTGTACACACACACACACACATCACACATACATACATACATATCACACATACATACATACATATCACACATACATACACACACACACATCACACATACATACACACACACACACACACACACATGCATACATACACACACACACACACACACATGCATACACACACACACACACACACACACATGCATACACACACACACATCACACATACATACACACACATCACACATACATACACACACATCACACATGCATACACACACACACACATATACATACACACACACACACACACACATGCATACACACACACACACACACACATACACACATACACACATAACAACACCACCACCATCAACACAACACAACACACACACACACACACACACACACACACACACAGGTGCCTCCTCTGGTGATCGTGCCTCTGCTCTTCTGGTGGTCCCGCAGAGTGAGAGAAGAGAAGCAGCACGGTGTTGTTGGTGTTGTTGTTGTTGGTGTTGTTTTTGGTGTTGTTTGTTGTTGTTGCTGGGCAAGGCACCTTCGTTGGTTGTTGTTGTGGTGGTGGTGGTTGTTGGTGTTGTTGTTGTTCTTGTTTTTGTTGTTGTTGTTGTTGGGTAAGGCACCTTCGTTTGTGCTGTCGTCGTCTTATTTGCTCTGTTTCTGCTGCTTTACATTTAGTTGCCTTTGCATAAACCTCGGGTGTTCTTGTGTATTGAGGCTTTATTTATATAGAAGGTTTTCCTCTCGTACGTGCATCACTGTTTTGACCGACATATGTCACTGAAAGCGGAAAATGTCTTTGGTAAAATATATATACTGTATACATATAATATTATATAGCCTTATGTTGACACCGTACCAGATATCGATGGTGTGTCAGTTTGTTTATATATATGCTGCTGCTGCTGCTGCTGCTGCTTCGGAAAACTTTGATACATTGGCGAGAGAGCGTTGTATTTCTGGGCTTTTAGTCTGTGTATGATTCAGAGGCGATGCATTTTAGATGGCTCACCTGTTTCCTCGACTCCCTCACGGACAAGGCTTATCCATTTCCTCAACCCGTGCTTGTGTTGTGCCGGGGGACATTCACGCCTTTTTATTTCAGCCTTTCCCCCTTTCCTTTAAAAATATTCATCCAGTAGGGGCTTTTGGAGGATATGGTTCTTGTACCTGTATTGTTCCCCTCAAGGAGTAAAAGGAGTGGGGGGTGGGGGGGGGCACCGCTCCCTGTGGCTAGCGCTGCCCCCGGGGTGAGTCTCCATATTTTCACGTATGCATATGTTTATTTATTGACAACTTTTGAGCGAGATACAGGTGTAAGGAGTGGAGAGAGAGAGAGAGAGAGAGAGAGAGAGAGAGAGAGAGAGAGAGAGAGAGACCACCGTCGCCTCTGCTCTTCAAATATACACCGAAGAGAAACCTAACCTCATCTCTGTATTCACTCAAAGATTCATTCCTTCGACTTTTACATAAGGTGTGTGAGGGAAAGAGTTGAGGACTATAGAGAAGAAAAGGTGAGAAGAGCACCAACACAAAAAGGGCTCGGATAAAGGATAGAAAAAAGGAGACGAGAGAGAGAGATTTGATTGATGGATATTAGGCGCCGCAACATCGAGGTCCTATAGCGCCAGAAAAAGGTGATAGAGAGGTGTGACAGCAGGCAGTAAGGAAATGAAAAGAAAAGAGGGACAGTACGAGAGAGAGAGAGAGAGAGTTACATAGAGTTACATAGAGTTACATAGAGAGAGAGTTACATAGTTACCTACAGTTACATATATATATATAGAGAGAGTTACATAGTTACATAGTTACATACAGTTACATTGAGAGAGAGAGAGTTACATAGAGTTACATAGAGAGAGAGTTACAGAGTTACATAGAGTTACATAGAGAGAGTGAGTTACAGAGTTACATAGAAATCGAGAGAGAGAGGGACACACACACACACACACACACACACACACACAGCGACAGAGGTATGGTGAGAAGGGTCGTGTGTGAACGCAATGGGGGGAACGGGGGCTTGGGGGGGGTTAGAGGGGTTTTAGGGGGGTGCTATCGATAGGATGTTATAGGGAAGGGGGAGTGAAATTGGAGAGTTAAAAGGAGCATGAGGAGAGAGAGAGAGAGAGAGAGAGAGAGAAAGAGAGAGAGAAAGAGAGAGAGAAAGAGAGAGAGAGAGAGAGAGAGAGAGAGAGGTGTATAGTGGAGAGGGATGAATTGTGGAGAGATATTGGCAAAGAGATGATGATGATGAGAGAGAGAGAGAGAGAGAGAGAGAGAGAGAGAGAGAGAGAGAGTAGAGAAGAGTAGTATAATAATGGACAACTATAGGAAGAGGGACATAAAGCAAAAAGAACAAAGTGTCTGTGTTTTTACCTTATTCTTCTTCTTCTTCTTTACCCTTTCTCTGTCCTTACCTTTCCCTGGTGCCCTTACCTTACACTGCATCTTTCTTTACCTTACCCTACTCTTACCTTACCCTTTCTTTTCGCTCCTCTACCTCTTCCCTTTTTTCCCATGCATTCCCCTGCCTTCCCTCCCCTACACTATTTTGCCTTCCCTTTCCTTCTCTTCCTCTGCCCATTCCACTCTACTCTTCTCTTTTTCTTTTTCTTTTTCTTCCTATCCTTTTCCTCTCTACTCTTCTCCTTTCTCTTCTTGTCTCCTTTCACTTTGTCTCCTTTCTCTTCTTCTCTCCTTTCTCTTTCTCTCTCTCTGTCTCCTTTCTTTACCTGTCTCTTTCTCTCTCCATCCTATTGTACTCTTCCCCCTTCTCTTCCTATCCTCTTCCTTCCCCTTCCTTTCCCCTTCCCCTTCTTTCCCTTCCTTTTCCATTCCTTTCCCCTTCCTTTTCCCTTCCTTCCCCTTGTTTTCCCCTTTCCCTTCCCTTCCCCTTCCCCTTCTTTTCCCTTTCTCTCCCCGTGCCACTGCCTCGTCTCCCAACTCATACATACATACATACATACATACATACATACATATCATCACTCGTGTTTACACTTGCTGGGGCTAATGTCTTAAAACCTCTCACGCCCCATTGAAGGAAAAAAAAAATACAAACGAGAGGTTGTTGATGTTTACAGAAGCCCCGAGAGGAATGTCGAGTGTTTACACATACTTTCCACACAAGGTGCCTCACACTACTCCCCCCCCCCCTCGTAGTGGCACTGAGGTATGGCACTATTGTCACACTCACGATTTTGGCACTGCTTTGGCACCTAATGTATAATAGCGCTTGGTTCTCACCGCCTGCGACACATGACAAATAAAAATAATCCATCTTGTATTTACTTAATGAATAATATATGGTTCTGGCCGCCTTTCATACTTAACACTTAATATTTATCTTGGTTCTGTATGGCTACCACACATGACACTTAAAATCCACTTAATAAATAATATATATCATAATAATATAATAATAATACATAATAATATAATAATAATACATAATAATACATAATAATACATAATAATACATAATAATACATAATAATAATCACTTGATAATTAATACATGCTTCTTTCTGTCTAAAACACTTTGCACTTAAAATCGATCTTGCACTTTTTGTATTTTATGTATTTTATCTTCCAGTCTCTATCGCTTCACATTATATTATATTTCTGGTACAGAGTCACTTGGGTTTTTATATGTAATGTGCCACAATTTTTTATCACTGTGGCACTTATGGCATTCCCCTCTGGCACTGAAAATATTAACAAGCTAATCTCACTGTCGTCTGTTACATCAAAATCAAAATTGATACTGTGGTACTCAAAATTTTAAACACAGTGCCAGATAAAAAATTGAACACCGTGCCACATAAAAAATTGACATATGGCACTAAAATGACAACCTGACACTGTGGCACCCAAAATTTGAACACAGTGCCAGATAAAAAAATGACATGTGGCACTAAAATAACAACCTGACAGTGGCACCCCAAGAAAATTGAACACCGTGCCAGAAAATAAATGATCATGTGGCACTGATTATGATAAATAGGGTTGTGACACGATG
>JAWZYT010002398.1:0-47500 GCA_034508575.1 Petrolisthes manimaculis | reverse complement strand
TTGAATGGTTGAATGGTTGGTTGGTTGGATGGTAGAGACAGTAACAGCATGGTTGAATGGTTGAATGGTTGGTTGGTTGGATGGTAGAGACAGTAACAGCAACAGCAACCACCGAACCATCCAACCTGGGGCGGTGGAGGGCCGGGAAATCATGCATCAATATATTTTTCCCATGTCTTGCTCTGATGGATAGATTGTTTTCTAATAGGAACCGTAACCGAGTTAGTTGGGGACCTGGTCGCCAGATGGCTTCGTCAGTGGTGGTAAACAAGTGCCACCCTCCTCCACCTACCTACCTACCTACCTACCTACCTACCTACCTACCTTCCTTCCTTCCTTCCTTCCTTCCTTCCTATACTCCTTCCTATACTCCTTCCTATACTCCTTCCTATGTGACATCCTTCCGTTCCTTTCTACCTAACATAACATCCTTTATTCCTTCTTTCTCACCTACCTCCCTACCTGCCTACCTTCCTTTCCATAAAAAATAATTCCTTTCCTTCCTAACATCCTTCTTTCTCACCTACACACTTTCCTACCTTCCATACCACATTACATCCTTCCTTCCTACGTAATATCCTTCCTCCCTACACACACACACACACACACACACACATCCAACCAGCCAACTCACCGACAACAACGACTTGCCCCCCCCATTGTCTCTCCATCTAAAACTCCCCCATTCCTTCCCCTCCCCTTATATCTAAAAGCCCCCATTCCTTCCCCCCTTTCCTCCCCCCCTTTCCTCCCCCCCCTTTCCTCCCCCCCTTTCCTCTCTCCCATTCCTTCCCCCCTTTCCTTCCCCCCTTTCCTCCTCCCCTCTCTTCCTTTACACATACCTTCCTTTAACTATGCCCATACACCCTTCTCTCAAGCACACCCTTCTCTTTCAGCCCCCCTTCAACGCTGCCCCCCCCCCCCCCCTACCACTCTAGAGAGACTCTGACCCCCACCATCACCACCCCCCACCACCCCACATTCTCCTTCCTCCCCCTACCCTCACTATTCCCATCCAAATTACACGCTTGCGCACTTATACACACACACACATACACACACACACATACACACACACACACACACACACACACACACACACACACACACACACACACACATATATATATCTTCAGGTCCCACTCCTCTCAATCTCGCCCCCCATATCCCCATCCTTCTCAAACCCTACCCCATCCTTCCCCATCCTACCCCCTCCTTCCCCATCCTACCCCCCACCCTACCCCCACCCCCTCTCCCAGTATTACCACAACAACAACGACACCCTATCATCATCATCATTGCTCTCCAGCCTCGGTTTGTTTTGAGTGTGTGTGTGTGTGTGTGTGTGTGTGTGTGTGTGTGTGTGTGTGTGTGTGTGTGTGTGTGTGTGTGTGTGTGTGTGTGTGTGTGTGTGTGTGTGTGTGTGTGTGTGTGTGTGTGTGTGTGTGTGTGTGTGTGTTCTCATTATTATGGTGCACCTGCTTCCATCACTATCTCCTTCACCACTACACCTGTTTGTCTTCATCACCAAATCATCACCACTACACCTGTCTTCATCACCACTACACCTGTCTTCATCACCACTACACCTGTCTTCATCACCACAACACCACAACACCTGTCTTTCTTCACTTCATTAATATTCTCACAAAAGCAAAATTCACACACCCAGTTTCTAACACTTGATAATGACAAAAATAAATGACGTAAAAATGAAAGATAAGTCATTGTCAATCCAAAAAAATTATATAGCAATTAATTTAATTACGTAAAAATGAAAGATAGGTCATTGTTAATCCAAATAATTATATAGCAATAACTTAATGACCTAAAAATTGAAAGATAGGTCCTTGTTAATCCAAAAAAATTATATAGCAATAATTTAATAATGTAAAAATGAAAGATAGGTGATTGTTTATCAAAAAAATTATATAGCAATAATTTAATGACGTAAAAATGAAAGATAGGTAATTGTTAATACAAAAACTTATATAGTAATAAATTATGATGTAAAAATGAACGATAGGTAATTGTTTATCCAAATAATTATATAGCAATTAATTTATGATGTAAAAAGGAAAGATAGTCATTGTTTATCAAAACAATTATATAGCAATAAATTATGATGTAAAAATGAAAGATAGTAATTTGTTAAAGGACTCTGTGATCGTGTATGAAAATTGGAGGCTTCTGATTCCTCCTTACCATGCCCCGATACCTGCTCCTTCCATGTGTGTGTGTGTGTGTGTGTGTGTGTGTGTGTGTGTGTGTGTTTCGTGGCAATATTTGAAGGACTTATTTATCTCCAATTTCTGTTAAAAGGGGAGTATTTTATTGGGTTGGTAAATCTGCATGGAGGAACCAAATCCTCCAAACTATTCCAAGCAACAGAACACCATTATATTTGCCCTTCTGATCCTGTTTCCTGGCATAATTTGGAGGAATCAAGGCACTCCAATATACCAAAAACTAATTATTACCTCCTTTTGATTAGATTATACCGAGTGTCGATTCTCTCATCACGCTGTTCACTTATGCTAATCGTTTCTATATTTTTTACATTCCGTGGTACCGTTGACACACATTAGGAGTGGTGGGGTTGTATTTAGATGTGTGTGTGTGTGTGTGTGTGGTTATTTTTTTTTTTAATTTGTGTATGAGTATGATTTTGTGTGTGTGTGTATGTGTGTTTTTAAATTTGTGTGTGTGTGATTTTGTGTGTGTGTTTGTAAGATTGTATGTGTGTTTGTAAGATTGTATGTGTGTTTGTGTGTGTGTGTGTGTTTGTGTGTGTGTGTGTGTGTGTGTGTGTGTGTGTGTGTGTGTGTGTGTGTGTGTGTGTGTGTGTGTGTACTGAATACCTATAAGTGCTCGTGACTGTACTTAAAAAAATATAAAATGGATTTATATCACTTGGCGTGTATACAAAAAAAAAACAATCCAATCATACAATAAATACAATAAATCCGGTATTGTATGACGAGATTGTATGCTAAGACAGACCAAAGTTTAGATATTTACGTGTGATTGAAGGAGTGTGTGTGTGTGTGTGTGTGTGTGTGTGTGTGTGTATACAATATATGCATAAACAAATGTAAGAAATAAGAGAGAGATTGAAAGAAACCGAGGCAGAGAAAAAGAGACACAGACAGAAAGAAATTAAATCACATAAACCATAATTATTTTGTGTGTATAATATTATGTTGTTGTTGTATAGGTGTATTGTTAGAGGGACAATCTGTCTATATGTGTGTGTGTGTGTATACATGTGTGTATAATATGTATACATATATGTGTATATATATGTGTGTGTATATATATATATATGTGTGTATGTGTATGCGCGTATATGTGTGTGTGTATATGTGTGTATATCATATGTGCGTATACGTGTGTGTGTTTATGTATGTGTGTATACGTATGTGTGTGTGTGTGAGCATTTGACGTGTTGACTGTATGAATATGTATGAATGCTACCTAAATATGATTGTATATTGGTGGCGTCAAAATGCCTACACGATGCTGCTGTATGTATGTACAAGTGTGTGTGTGTGTGTGTGTGTGTGTGTGTGTGTGTGTGTGTGTGTGTGTGTGTGCATGTGTGTGTGTGTGTGTGCGTTCTCGTGTAGGGTATGTGTAAGCATTTAATTTCTAGGGGAGATTTTGTTTCTCCTCTCAGTGTGTACGTGTGTGTGTGTGTGTGTGTGTGTGTGTGTGTGTGTGTGTGTGTGTGTGTGTGTGTGTGTGTGTGTGTGTGTGTGTGTGTGTGTGTGTGTGTGTGTGTGTGTTCATGCATAATAGAAAGTATAAACCGGTATTTCCCCGTCTACACCCTAGTTTTGAAGGAAATATTTTTTTTATATGCTTGTATCTGTATATTTGCTTGTTTGTGTGTACCTGTGTGTTAGTGTGTGTGTGTGTGTGTGTTAGTGTGTGTGTGTGTGTGTGTGTGTGTTTTTGTATGTGCACGTCTTTTGTATGTATGTATATGTCTGTTTGTGTGTGTTCGTGTTTTTGTTTTTGTGTATGTGTCTGTGTGTGTTAGTGTTTTTATTTTGTATGTGTATATCTGTGTTTGTGTGTGTGTGTGCAACATGTCTTTTGTATGTATGTGCATGTCTGTGTGTGTGTATGTGCATGTATGTGTGTATATGTACATGTGTGTGTGTATGTGTACGTGCATGTGTGTGTGTGTCTGTGTGTCTGTGTACGTGCATGTGTGTGTGTGTGTCTGTGTGTATGTGTACGTGCATGTGTGTGTGTGTGTGTGTGTGTACAAATTTCGTATCTTAGGTGATGACAGCAGTATAAATAATAAAAAAAAAATTTGCATCGTTGCATTTAATCCACTCGTAACATAATTCTTTCGGTATGTGTGTGTGTGTGTATGTGTGTGTGTATGTGTGTGTGTGTGTGTGTGCGCGCGTGTGTGGGTGTGTGCGTGTGTTATGATATTACTGGGCGTGTGTACTTGTGTGTGTGTGTGTGTTAAGATATAACTGTGTATGTGTGTGCTTGTGTGTGTATGTGTGTGTTAAGATATAACTGTGTGTGTGTGTATGTGTGTGTGTTACGATATTACTGTGCGTGTGTGCGTGCGTGTGTGCTGGCGTGTATTCATATATTCTAGCGTGCGTATAATTATCTGCGTGATGTGTGTGATCCTGCGTGTGTGTGTGTGTGTGTGTGTGCGTTTCTGTATACCCATGTGTGTGTGTGTGTGTGCGTGTGTGCGTGCGAAACCAAGGCAACATCAAGCAAGCAAGCAAGCAAGCAAGCAAGCAATAAAAGAGGTAAACACATCGTCTCACTTCCCGACTTTCCACCGACAAAACCCGCCGTCCGCTTTCTGTACCAAACTCGACCCCCTCCGTCTCTCTCACTCTCTCACTCTCTCTCACTCTCTCACTCTCTCTCACTCTCCAGTTTCAGTAGCATTTTCACACATTGGCTTGGCATTAAGTGATCAATTAGCTGCAAGCGTGTCAGAGAGCGGGGCGGTCTGGGTAATTAAATGTGGAAGAGATACAGAAATACAGATTAGCTCCTGTTAATTATGAATCGCTTCCTCTCGTAACTTTGTAGTATAGTTTTGGGTTCCAGCGACTCCTCATCATCACCTCCATCTATCCATCGCTTGCCAGACACACACACACACACATTCCCGTCCACATGTTCAACCTCCCCTATTATTATTATTATTATTGTTATTATTATTATTATTATTATTATTATTATTATAGCTGATGCTAGAAAAACTGGAGAATAATTGCGTCAATGTTTGTGTTTTTATCACACATTCTTGCTCATAATATCAACCTTCCCTATTATTATCATTATTATTATTATTTACCGTATATATTTATCTACTTTTATTTTTGGGGTGATGCTGTAAGCTTTGTGGAGAGAAATTGCGTCAATGTTTGCGTTTTTATCACACACATCCTTGCTCATAATATCAACTTTCTCTTTTATTATTATTATTATTTTTATTTACCGTATATATATATATTTTTTTTTTTTTATCTATTTTTTTTTTTTTGGGTGATGGTGAAAACGTTGTGGAGAGAAATTGCGTCCGTGTTTATGTCTGGTGGTGTGTCAAAAAGAGAGATTGAATCAAACTTTCAAGAAAAAAAAAAAAGGGAGAGATTTTGCCTCGCGTTGTTTCCCTCTATTCACCCGAAGAAAAAAAAAAGTACGAAAAAAAAACTGGAGGTAGAATTTTACACAATGCTTTGAATACTTTTAATTACTTTTGTTGTGAGGAGAGAGTGAGTGATGTGCTTGAAATCATGGCACCCAAAGTTTTTTTTTTTTTTTCTTTTTAGCGTAGTTTATTTCACTTTTTGTTACATTGGAGTGCCTTGATTCCTCCAAACTATGCCAGGAAACAGGACCATAATGAACATAGAATAAGGGTGTTCTTCTGTTGCTTGGAATAGTTTGGAGGAATCGCTTGCTCCAAATTTTTCAACGCTGAACTTGGAGCCACCGATTCCTCCAAACTATTCCAAGCAAAAAAACACCATTTTTATTAATTGTTCATTTTGGTGCAGGCATACTTTGGAGGAATCAAGGCACTCCAATGAAACAAAAGTGAATTACCCCTTTAATATAAATGTAAACTTGTGATTAATTAATAGTGATAATTTTATACTCGTCGAAAAAAAAGTAATTATTTTATTTGTAAGAGAGTAAAGAGCAGCGAAGTAGTCAGATTAATAACATAACACAAAGATTATTTATTTATTTATTATGTATTTATGTATTTATTTATTTATTTATTTATTTATTTATTTATTTATTTATTTATTTATTTATTTATTTATATCATGATCATTCTTCTTCATCTACTTTATCATGCCTTCTTTCTTTCCCTCCTGATCGATTTTTTTCTTCTATACATCTCTTGTATTTATTTATTTATTTCATTATTATTATTATTATTTATCTCCTCTCTGATTGCTTTCTTTCTTTCCCTCCACTTCCTTCCTCCTCCTCCTCTCCCCTCCTCCACTTCCTTCCTTAACATCCTCTTCCTTCTTCTTCTCCTCTCCCCTCCTCCACTTCCTTCCTCATCTTCCTCTCCCCTCCTCCACTTCCTTCCTTAACATCCTCTTCCTTCTTCTTCTCCTTCTCCTTTATTCCCCAGTTGTCCCTATTTTCCTTTATCATCATCATTCTTTGCCACTTCCTGTATACCGACAAACTATCTACCTTTATTTTTCCCTTTTTCCCCGTGTGATCCCAATAGAATCATTTCCCTTATTTCTTGTGGCCATTTCTGCCTTTACCAAACCTACTGCATTTCTCACATTGTCAACATCAAACCCAACCAAGTCTCTAGCTGGGTATCTTTGCATTCGTTTTCTCTCACAGCCATTCTTTACCTTTTTCCCCCTATACCTGTCCCTTCCATGCTTATACTACCTGCTTCCCTCCCCTCCCCTTCCCCTCCCTCTTTCTTTTTCATGCTTATACTCTCACCTTCCCATCCCTGTCACAGCCCCCCTCCCTCCCTCCTTGTCTCACTGCCATACACACATACATACACACATACATCTCTTTAAAAGTCCTCACTATTACATTACCCTCTCTCTCTCTCTCTCTCTTCTTTTTACATTGTTAAAACTTATACTGTATGTGTGTGTGTGAATTGTTTTTTTTTTTTTTTTCTATCTCTTCATGTGTTTGTTTTTCTTACTTGGTCTTGTTGTCTTCTTTCTTTACACGATTTTCTTTTAGTGTGTTTATTTTTATTTCCCCTCCTTCTCCTTCCTCTATTTCTTCTGTTTAATTTAAAAAAAAAAAATATTATTCCTATGTACATGTTAATTCCTCTTATATTTGTTTTCCCAATTTCTTCCCACTTCTTTTTCCTTCCATTTCTTCTGATAAAAATATTTACTTCTTCCTATGTAATTATTTTCCCAATTTTTTCCACCTCTTCCTTTATATTCCTTTCTTTCTTGAATATTTTTCCTTTTTGTCATTCTCATAACTTCATTTTCCTGTTCATTTTTCCTGGTACAGTTTCTATTTCTGTTTCTCTCTTCCTCTCTCCTTTTATTTCTTTTTTTTCGTCTTGTGGCATTTCCTCTATTTATCTTGCATCTCCTTCTTTCTGTTACTGTTCTATTCTCATTCTTAATTATCTCTATTTTCTTTCTCTCTCCTTTTTCTGGCTCACTTTTCTCTCTCCTTTTTCTGTCTCACTTTTCTCTTCTTTTTCTGTCTCACTTTTCTCTCTCCTTTTTCTGGCTCACTTTTCTCTCCTTTTTCTGGCTCACTTTTCTCTCTCCTTTTTCTGGCTCACTTTTCTCTCTCCTTTTTCTGGCTCACTTTTCTCTCTCCTTTTTCTGGCTCACTTTTCTCTCTCCTTTTTCTGGCTCACTTTTCTCTCTCCTTTTTCTGGCTCACTTTTCTCTCTCCTTTTTCTGGCTCTATATGACCTCGCTGTTGCGGTACCTGATATCAATCACTCAATCAATCAATCCTTCTCATCCTATTTTTTATTCCTATATTAGAATTATATACAATCATCAAAATTATTCTCTTTGCCAAATATTCTTTTGATATTGTCCAATCTATTAACGTTATTTAGTCTATTTTTTAATCAATATAAATAAATAGTCTTCTGATACTGTTTAATAGCATACTATCTTAAGTTCTAATAATATTTTGTTCAATTAAACTAAACTTTTATCTTAGAATTTTCAAACAATATTATCATAACAAATTTTCTTCTGGTAAAATGTTCAATCTCATCCTGTATGTCTTTGGTTCCAATAATATTTCCTTTAAGGACCCTGTGATCGTGTTTGAAATTGGAGGCTTCTGATTCCTCCTGAACATGCCAGTAAACAAGCTCCTTCCATATAGTTGGTGTTTCGTGACCATATTTGAAGGACTCATTTATCTCCAATTTAAACTAAACTAAACTATTGTATTTAATGAGATCACCAGCCATCTTCCCTCTTCTCATTCCCCTCAAACTGACTCGACCTGTTTCACACACTGACTCCCCTCACCTGCCACACCACTTCCTCTTTCCCCTCACCTGCCACACCACTTCCTCTTTCCCCTCACCTGCCACACCACTTCCTCTTTCCCCTCACCTGCCACACCACTTCCTCTTTCCCCTCACCTGTCACACCACTTCCTCTTTCCCCTCACCTGCCACACCACTTCCTCTTTCCCCTCACCTACCACACCACTTCCTCTTTCCCCTCACCTGCCACACCACTTCCTCTTTCCCCTCACCTGCCACACCACTTCCTCTTTCCCCTCACCTGCCACACCACTTCCTCTTTCCCCTCACCTGCCACACCAGTTCCTGTTTCCCCTCACCTGCCACACCACTTCCTCTTTCCCCTCACCTGCCACACCACTTCCTCTTTCCCCTCACCTGCCACACCACTTCCTCTTTCCCCTCACCTGTCACAACACTTCCTCTTTCCCCTCACCTGCCACACCACTTCCTCTTTCCCCTCACCTGCCACACCACTTCCTCTTTCCCCTCACCTGCCACACCACTTCCTCTTTCCCCTCACCTGCCACACCACTTCCTCTTTCCCCTCACCTGTCACAACACTTCCTCTTTCCCCTCACCTGCCACACCACTTCCTCTTTCCCCTCACCTGCCACACCACTTCCTCTTTCCCCTCACCTGCCACACCACTTCCTCTTTCCCCTCACTTTCTTAAGAGGACAAGAGGACAAGACAGTACAGTGTTGCCAAGTTTGGAGGGGTTACTGATTCCTGCAATACTTGAAGGACTCGTTTACCTCCAAATATTTTGAGTAAATCACAGGGTCCCTTATAAGCAGTCAAAGTTGTATTTTAAGATCTGTTTAATTAAATCAAAGACTAAATTAGGAATGTTTACCTCTTTCTTCTTCTTTATCAAATTAGGAACATTAATTCGATAAAATACCAAGAATAAAAAAAATATATATATAGATAAATTTAGCTATCCAAACATAATATACAAAAATAAAATAAAAACAAAAAATGATAAACTCTGGTAATAAGAACAAAAAGTATATTGTTATTACCACAGAAAGCTTGAGGAACTTCAACAACAACAACAACAACAACAACAAAAAGCAAATTGCCTGCACCTAATATAATTTAATACATTTCACTGGTAATTTAGTCGACCCTCAAGCGGAGACTTTTTTTAGTGGTGAAGTGTGAGGGTGAGAGAGATCAAGAGAAAGAGAAAGAAAGAGAGAGAGAGAGTGGGAGAGAGAGAGAGAATCCGATGGAGTAAATGAGATGAAGGAGGAGGAGGAAGAGGAGGAGGAGGAAGAGGAAGAGGAGAAGGTTAATGATATGAAGTAGTAGGAAGGAGAAAATGGCGGGGGAGTGAAATGAAAGGGATAAGGAAATGAAGATAGAGAGAGAGAGAATGGGTGAGAGAGAAAGGGTAATGCAGAGAGGGTGATGGAAAGAGGGTGAAAGAGAGAGGGTGAGAGAGAGAGGGTGAGAGAGAGAGGGTGAGAGAGAGAGGGTGAGAGAGAGAGGATGAGACAGAGAGGGTGAGAGAGAGAGGGTGAGAGAGAGAGGGTGAGAGAGATAGGGTGATAGAGAGAGAGAGAGAGAAGTATGATCAGGTTAAGGGGAGTATGAAGGGAAAATGTGTGCATGGCGTGTGAAACTAGGGCAAGGAAGGGTGTGTGTGTGTGTGTGTGTGTGTGTGTGTGTGTGAGAGAGAGAGAGAGAGAGAGAGAGAGAGAGAGAGAGAGAGAGAGAGGATAGCCAGCAAGTACACAAAGACAAACAATTGATAGAAAAAGAGACAGACATACAGACACACACACATTGACAAAGAGACAGAAACAGACATACAGACACACACAATTATAGAACAAGAACATGAAGGAAAACCCTTCAAAAGCTCCGGCTCTTAATGATTCAAGTGAAATAATAAAATATCCATATGTAAAGGTCTCAAAAATGTTAATGTTGTTTTATCTGGATTTTCGTATTCATATGGTTATATTGAAATTTTGAAAATGAACCTTTTTATTGAGGGTGAACCCCTCGGTTGAACCTCTTAAATATTGGTTGAACCCCTTTTAAGAAGTGGTCACCTCAAGAAGAAAAAAAAATGATAATAATAATAATAATAAATTATTCAATTTCGGTAAAAGAAAATGGATGGGAGGAAGAGAGTGAGTGAGTGAGTGAGTGAGTGAGTGAGTCAGTTGAACCTCTTTTAAGAAGTGGTCTCCCCAAAAAGAACAAGAACAAGAATAATTACGATAAGACCTAGAGCTCTCGGCTTAGGCCGGAGCTAAAAATAGACAGACAGAGATATAGCCACAGTTTTAAACACACAGACACACACACACACACACACTGGCAAAGAGACAGACCAACAGAGCAACAGAATCATGACAGAATGAGTGATGTAGCGAGGGTAAGGGTAAGGGTAAGGGTGCAGGGATGTGAGTACAGGGTAAGTGTTGTGTTGTGTTGTGTTGTGTTGTGTTGTGTTGTGTTGTGTTGTGTTGTGTTGTGCTGTGCTGTGCTGTGCTGTGTTGTGTTGTGTTGTGTTGTGTTGTGTTGTGTTGTGTTGTGTTGTGTTGTGTTGTGTTGTGTTGTGTTGTGTTGTGTTGTGTTGTGTTGTGTTGTGTTGTGTTGTGTTGTGTTGTGTTGTGTTGTGTTGTGTTGTGTTGTGTTGTGTTGTGTTGTGTTGTGTTGTGTTGTGTTGTGTTGTGTTGTGTTGTGTTGTGTTGTGTTGTGTTGTGTTGTGTTGTGTTGTGTTGTGTTGTGTTGTGTTGTGTTGTGTTGTGTTGTGTTGTGTTGTGTTGTGTTGTGTTGTGTTGTGCTGTGCTGTGCTGTGCTGTGCTGTGCTGTGCTGTGCTGTGCTGTGCTGTGCTGTGCTGTGCTGTGCTGTGCTGTGCTGTGCTGTGCTGTGCTGTGTTGTGTTGTGTTGTGTTGTCAAGAGGGAACACTGCTTAAGGGGTGAAGTTTTGTGTTGGTAATAATGGAGCAACTGAATCATCCTCCAATCTATTTCAAGCAAAAGAAAGAACACCAATATGTTTTGCTCTTCTGGTCTTGTTTCCTGGCATAATTTGGTTGGAGGAATCTTTTACATACTCGTAACTTTCTGGGACGATTCTTTTTGTTTCCTGTAATGTGGCAGTTCGGGGTCAGACTAACTCTCTGTCTCTGTGTCTGTATGTCTCTCTGTCTGTATGTCTCTCTGTCTGTATGTCTCTCTGTCTGTATGTCTCTCTGTCTGTATGTCTCTCTGTCTGTCTCTGTACACTCCAATGTACCAATGAAAAGAATTATCACCTTAAAAGGGAGATACATAAATGCCTTTGTATTGATTGATTCCTCTAAAGTATATCAGGAAAAAAAAAAACAGGATCAGATTAACAAAACAAAATGATGGTGACCTGTTGATTGAAATAATTTTGGAGTAATCAGTAGCTCCAGATTTACACAAGAGTATAATATTCCCTTGATTATGATTTGTCTTAGTTGCCCTCCAGTAATCAGGACTAATTAAGGGTTTGATTAATTAGGTGATAAATACATTGAGTGGTTGGATTAAGTACCGGGGTTAAATTTACCTTTGAACGCACACACTAGCAACACACTCATCCTACGGTTTTTATGTGTGTGTGTGTATATATATATATATATATATATATATATATATATATATATATATATATATATATATATATATATATATATATATATATATATATATATATATATATATATATTTACTGTCATTTCCTGATTTTTATGAACATCAAAATATTGCCATTCAAAGAGATGAGTTCGTACAAAAATATCATATGGGACATTTCTGAGTGATTTGTGCTTGCCAGTATAAATATAATTCATTTATTCAGTAATAGGCAGGATTAACACTTTATTCCTTTTGTAAATAACATGTAAATAAATGTGTTTCGTGGCAATATTAAATTTTGAAGGCCTCATATATCTCCAATTTTCTGACTACATCACTCACACACATGGTCCCTTAAATAAGTGTGTTTTGTGGCAATATTTGAAGGCCTCGTATATCTCCAATTTTCTGACTATATACATCACTCGAACACAGGGTCCCTTAAATAACCAGGTATAGGAAGGCTGATGAGTCTGAAGGTAAACAAACCACTCAGTGAGCAGCGGCCACTCAGGGAGCGTAATATACGGCAAGACCACCCGACTCGACCCCCTCTGAATATTTCAACTTAAAATGCTTGTGTGTGTCGGGAAGCACAGTGTCCCCGGCTTGACACTAATACCTCACTGTGGGTTATCGTGGTTGTTACGTCCACCACCACAATGGCTGGCGGATTTTCAGGCTCGTCGCTATCAGAGTCTGTGGTGAGTTGGGGTTAGATTTTTAGAACTCACTTTTTTTTCTTTCTCCCTCCCTCTCTTTTTCTCTCTCTCCTCCTCAGCGTTTTATTTTTAAGCTCTTTTTCTCTTCCTCCTTTTCAGCGTTTTTTTTATATGCTCTTTTTCTCCTCCTCCTCCTCCTCCTCCTCCTCCTCCTCCTCCTCCTCCTCCTCCTCCTCCTCCTTTTTCTTCTTCTCCTCCTTCTCCTCGGCATTCCATTTTTAAACTCTTTTTCTCCTCCTCCTCTTCAGCGTTCCTCATTTTTTCAGATTTAAGGACATATCATCTTGTTGGTGAATTGGGAGGCTACTGATTCCTCCCAGCTATATATACCAGAAAACAGACGCTCTCACTGGTACTAAAGTCTGTTCAAAACTTGTGTTCCGCTGGCCTCTTATGCTTAGATAGATAGAAATAGATAGATAGATAGATAGACAGATAAGAGATAGATAGAAATAGAGACAGATAGAGATAGATAGAAAGATATTCCCGTACCCCCCCAAGCCTGTCCCCTACTCCCACACCCCCTTAAAGGACCCTGTGTTGTAGTTAGAAAATTGGAGGTAAACAAGTCCTTCATAATTATATTGCCACGTTTTACAGCCACAAAGAAATCAAGGGGTATCAGTGTTTAGTTTTCTCTCTGGGGCAGCCAGGTGTGGGTACGGGCACAGGTATGCAGGCAGGACCCCTTTCAGACCCCCACCCCTCTGCCCCCACCCCCCTGTCTGTCTGTCTGTCTGTCTGTTTGTCTGTCTCCTATCTCCCCCCCACCTTCACCCTCCCATCGTAACATTTTCTTATTAAGTGAGGTGAATAAGAAAATGTTAGTGATATTTATGCTACAAAATGTTAGTGATATTTATGCTACAAAATGCTATAAACGTGTATAAAAAATAATTATATGTACAGTAGATGTTAGAATGATAATTGCATATGTATAAAAAATCATTATAGATGAATGTTAGAATGATATGTATGTTTAAAGATAATGTAAATGTGTATAGAAAATAATTATCTATATATAAATGTTAGAATGGTTTGTATGTTAAAAGAGGCTATAGATTTTTTTTTTTAATGCAGTATGCTAATTGTGTTAGAAAATATTATAATAATGTGTATAAAAAGTTGTAATAATATGAATGAAGGAAATTATTAAAGAATATGAAAAACCAACAGCATGAAAACTGAAGTAAAAGAAAAATATGAATAACCACTAAAAGAGAGAAAAGGAATAAAACCAAATAAAGAGAGAGAACCAGAAGGAAGGAATAAAAATCAGGAAGGGAGAAAGACGATAAGTGGTGGAGAGAGAGAGAGAGAGAGAGAGAGAGAGAGAGAGAGAGAGAGAGAGAGAGAGAGAGAGAGCAAGAGAGAGAGTGAAGGGGTAAAGCAAAGTGAGGTGGGAACATTACAAAGCACAAGAGGAGAAAAAAAAGGAGGAATGGGAAGGAAAAGGGGGAAGCATGGGGTGTGTGAGAGAGTGAGAGAGAGGGGGGGGGGGGGGGGGTCAGCAACAACAACAACAACAACAACAAATACAATGGCAGGCAAGAAGACTCGTTTGGGTAGAGGGCAGCTGGGTAGGTAGGTAGGTAGGGAAGGAAAGGGAAGGCAAGGATGAGGGAAGGATTACAGGAGGAAGGATTGCAAGAGGAAGGTAAAAGAAATAAGGAAAGGCGTGGGAGAATGGCAAGGAAAGAGACAGACAGACAGACACAGACAGGAAGACAGATAGACAGACAGACAGACTGACAGGAAGACAGACAAACAGGGAGACAGACAGACAGGAAGACAGACAGACAGGAAGAAAGAGTAAAAAGAATGAACAGAAGTTAGTTGGTTTGTGAGGAAAAGGTTCGTGGAAAAGGTGGAAAAGTTTCGGAGCTTGAAACACGAGAATAAAACGAGAGAAACAAAAAGACGTGGAGAACCTATAAAGAAACAGAATAATTAGAGAATATGGAAAGAAACGGAGTTGATAGAGAAAATATGGAAAATAAACAGAGTAAGTGGAGAATATGGAAAGAAACAGAATAATCAGAGAATATCGAAAAGAAACAGAAAGACAGAGAACATAGAAAGAAACAGTATAGATAGAGAAAATTAAAAGAAACAAAGACACAGAGAACATAGAAAGAAACAGTATAGATAGCGAAAATGAAAAAATAAACAGTATAGATAGAGAAAATGAATAAAGAAACAGTAGAAGTGGAGAAAAATAAAAGAAACAGTATAAGTGGGGAAAATGAAAAGAAACAGTAGAAGTGGAGAAAATGAAAAGAAACAGAAGTGGAGAAAAATAAAAGAAACAGTATAAGTGGAGAAAATGAAAAGAAACAGTAGAAGTGGAGAAAATGAAAAGAAACAGAGACGAAGAGAACATGTAGACAAAATAAAACAAAAAATAGGTTCTTGTTCAGCGCCCCAAAATTGGATTCCATTGTTTGGTAATATATAATTCAACGTAAATATTGTAAATAATTAATGCTGGCTGGTGCCTTTCAGTATCGAGTTCTCAGAGGCACATATAGTTCTACTGCAGGAAGGGAGAGAGGTGTGGTTTTAGGTACCTGTGAGTTGCGCTAGTAATCCCCTTCCTTGACGAGATACACTTAACTTACAGAGGGAAGTACTGTAGTAATCTTTGGGTCCCCAGCAATTCCTTGAGAGATACACTTAACTTACAGAGGGAAGTACTGTAGTAATCTTTGGGTCCCCAGCAATTCCTTGAGAGATACAACTTAACTTACAGAGGGAAGTACTGTAGTAAACTAATTGGTCCATTGGAGTGCCTTGATTCCCCTTTTAATTCCTTGAGAGATACACTAACTTACAGAGGGAAGTACTGTAGTAAACTTTGGGTAAATTGGAGTGCCTTGAGTCCTTCAAAGTGTGCCAGGAAACAGGACCAGGTTAGCAGGAGTAATGGTATCCTGCATGGTGCTTTGAGTTTACTTTGGAGGAATTTTTCGCACTAGATTTGTCGAGGGTAGGGAAAATTTTGCAGTGTTGATACTGTAACTTCTATACTCTATGTTGCCAAGTTTTCCTTTTCGAGAGAGAGAGAGAAAGAGAGAGACAGAGAGACAGAGACAGACAGAGAGACACACAGACAGACAGAGAGACATACAGAGAGACATACAGAGAGACACAGAGACATACATACAGAGAGACAGAGAGACACAGAGGCAGAGAGTTAGTCTGACCCCGAACTGCCACATTACAGGAAACAAAAAGAATCGTCCCAGAAAGTTACGAGTATGTAAAAGTTTGTGTGTAGTTTGTTGTTGTTGGTGGTGGTGGTCAGCTAACGAGGGTCAGGTCGTGATCAGGGAACACCTCTGCTGTATCGCTACTTGGATTGGGTTAGTGTTTTGGACTGTTGACACGTGTAGCTAATTTATTTATTTTGGGCAGTAAATACATTGCAATCGAAAAAAAAAAAGTAAGCCATATATTTATTTACACAACTTGAGGTACTGTTGTTGGCTACAATAATTCATACACACGCTGTTTGCTGTTTTCGAACGTTTACAACATATAGAAAATGTAAGACTACGTAACTGCAATACGACATTATTATCTCCCTAACTTAAGATTATATATATATATATATATGTATATATATATATATATATATATATATATATATATATATATATATATATATATATATATATATATATATATATATATATATATATATATATATATATATATATATATATATATATATATATATATATATTTTAGTTTTTATCTGTGAAGTATTGAGTGCTGGGATTTGGGTTGAGGTGAAGGGAGATGAGATCATTTTAGATGAGGGAAAAGGAGGGGAGATGATTATGAAGTGATTGTTCATGAGGGGAGACGAGGGGAGGTTATGTGGTGATATTAGTTGAGGTGATATGAGGTGATTGTAGGTGAGATGAGGTGAGGTGAGGTGAGATGATAGCTTGGAATGGTGGTAGAGGGAACAAGCGTCAGGAGAGAGAGAGAGAGAGAGAGAGAGAGAGAGAGAGAGAGAGAGAGAGAGAGAGAGAGTGAGAGAGAGAGAGTTAGGCCTGGTTTCCTTCGTTTCCATCGGCACTACAACGACGACGCGAAGGGGGGGGTGGAGGGGGGAGAGAAGCCCGGTGAGGTGTGCGCAGGTGCTCTCACGACACACACACACACACACACACACACACACACACCTACATATACACACACCTACACACACATAAGTACACACACAAAATATATACACACACATATATATATACAGACACACACAAACACTCACACAAACACACACACACAGGCATCATTAGTGCTATATTTTTCCCTCACTAAGCCTTCTGTACGAGCGACAATTCAGGCCGCTAGTGTTTTGTTGTTGTTGTTGTTGTTGTTGTGAGCTGAGGACAGTTGCTCTTTCCTATGAGAACCCACAGTTGTTGTTGTTGGTGGTGTTGTTGTTGTTGTTGTTGTTGTTGTTGTTGTTGTTGTTGTTGTTGTTGTTGTTGTTGTTGTTGTTGTTGTTGTTGTTGTTGTTGTTGGGGGTGGTGGTGGTGGTGGTGTTTTCTCATTTTTTCTACTCTATATTTTACTACTATATTTTTCTACCTTATTTTCCTACTCTGTATTTTTCTACTGTATTTTTCTGCTATAAATTGTTATACTCCAATTCTTTACTTTATATTTCTCTCTACTCTATATTTTGCTACTCTTTCTTTCTACTCTACAGTATATTTTTCTACTTTCTTTCACCTCTAATTCTTTCTACTCCATATAATTCTACTTTATAGTTTTCTACTTTCTTTCTACTCTATATTTTGCTACTCTTTCTTTCTACTTTATATTTCTCTACTTTCTTTCAACTTCCAGTCTTGCCAATCCTATATAATTCTACACTATATATATTTTCTACTTTTTATATTTACTAATCCATATTATTTTTTCTATTTGAGACTCATGTGTGTGTGTGTGTGTGTGTGTGTGTGTGTGTGTGTGTGTTCCATCATGTTGCAGGAGTGAAGATGTCATTGCAGCTTGTGTTGCTTCTTGTCATTTGAATCCATCCATAAACAGGAGAATTGGAATATCTTAAAAAATATATATAACAAAAAATTAAAAGAACAGGAGAATTGGAATATCTTAAAAAAATATATATAACAATAAATAAAAAGAACAGGAGAATTGGAATATCTTAAAAAAATAATTAACAAAAAATATAAAGAACAGGAGAATTGAAATATCTTAAAATAAAATATAACAAAAAATAAAAAGAACAGGAGAATTGGAATATCTTAAAAAATATATAACAAAAATAAAAAGAACAGGAGAATTGGAATATGAAAAAATATATATTAATTTAGAAGAAAGAGTGTTTAAAGAGACTAAATTGTTAGTTGTCAATTAAACCCATCCATAAATAGGAGAATTGGAATAATAAAAAAATAAAATAGAATAAGAATAGGAGAATTGGCATATCTTAAAAAAATGAATATAATAAATATAAAGGTTTGAGGAGCGGCCATGTTGTTTGTTGACATTTTGGTGCCCGGGTCACGTTCATATGTAAAGAAGGGGTGGAGGGGGGGGGGGGTCATGGCTTAAGGAGGGGTGGGATGGGGTGGGGGGGTAGTATACTATTGATACATACTGTACATTGGAGTCCATTTAATTCCTCCAAAGTATGCCAGGAAACAAAAATAATAATGTCCTGTTGCTTGAAATATTTTGGAGGAATCCTTTACTCTGGATTTACCAACACTGTATACGTACCGGTACTTTCCCCATAAGGTGTTTGTGTGTAGTGCCATTATTTGTTGTGTTTACGGGGACACTCAGTCTTGCTTCCGTATCCGTACTTCTTTCGGCTCCAGCACTTCGGTAAGGCCATTGGTTGTGTGGGTGGGCGGAGGGAGGTATTCAAGTTGGGTTGAGGCTTCCGTATCCGTATATCTTTCTACTCAAGCACTTCGGTAAGGCCATTGGTTGTGTGGAGGGAGGTAGAAGTTGGAGGGAGCTATACAAGTTGCGTTGAGGCTTCTGTATCCGTATATCTTTCTACTCAATCACCTCTGGAAGGCCATTGGTTGTGTGGAGGGAGCTGCTAGAAGTTGTGTTGTGTTGTGTTGTGTTGTGTTGTGTTGTGTTGTGTTGTGTTGTGTTGTGTTGTGTTGTGGTGGGGGTCGGGTTTGTGGTATTCCCAGTCACTTACTTCTCTGCACAAACTAATGGCTCTCCATGAACCTCGACTTTTGTGGTCATATTGCCTAGATTTCCAGGAGTTTCCAGAAGTGCCCTTAGAGTTGTCACGGCCCTCACATCTCTCCCTGAAAGGTGTGTGCATGTCTGTGTATCTCTGGAAGGTGTATGTATGTATGTGCCTCTCTGGAAGGTGTGTGTATGTAAGTATCTCTCTGGAAGGTGTGTGTATGTCTGTGTATCTCTGGAAGGTGTATGTCTGTATGTAAGTATCTCTCTGGAAGGTGGATGTCTGTATGTAAGTATCTCTCTGGAAGGTGGATGTATGTATGCAAGTGTTTCTCTGGAAGGTGTATGTATGTGTGTAAGTATCTCTCTGGAAGGTGTATGTCTGTATGTAAGTGTATATAAGTAAGTGTCGTAGGCAAGAACATTGATGGTATATACGATGGTGTGGTACGGTACAATGACTCCACGGAGGACACACTGTAGAGCCATCGTACCATCGTATACACCACCAATGTTCTTGCATAAACACCATTATACTATAGTGACATCTTATCCAACTACACTTTAAAGAGAGAATACAGTGGTGGTAAATCCGGAGCAAATTATTCCTCCAAACTATTCCAAGCAACAGGACACCATTAGTTTTTGTTCCTCTGGTCCTGTTTTCTGGCATAATGTGGAGTAATCAAGGCGCTCCAATGGACCCAAATTGATGTGTGCAAATCATTCAGGGGATATTCTGTTGTTGGTGAATTGGAAGGACTCTGATTCCTCCAAACTATGCCACTAAACAACAGATGCCCTGGTAGTACCATTGAGGGTGTCTGTTTTCTGGCATAGTTAGGAGGAACCAGTAGCCTTACAATTTGCAAACAACTTAAGCAGGTTTTTTTTTTAACATGAGGTGAACGTCTGTGATCTTCCCTCCATCCCTACCTCCACCTCCACCTCAACTTACTCCTCCACCTCAACCACATTCTCCTCCACCTCTTCTCCCACCCCTTCCCCCTCTATTTACAACCCCACCTCCATATACACCACCTTTTACACCCCCTCCTCCACCTTTTCCCCTTACCCCTCCACCTCCACCTTTTCCCCTTACCCCTCCACTTCCACCACCTTTTCACCACTTACCCCTCCACCTCCTCCACTTCTTCCCCACCCATCACCTTTTCACCACTTACCCCTCCACCTCCTCCACCTCCACCACATTTTCAACACCTACCCCTCCACTTCTTCCACTTGACAACTGCATAATGAATGTGGAAAATTCTACAAGACGATACAGAAACTCTGAGCTTTTGCCGTCGAACGTAGGTAGCCTCGGTGGAGTTAAATTATTGAGAGAGAGGAGATTCTTGCCTCGCTGTGATTGGTGGAGTGAAGGTCTCTCGGGAGGTTATTATGCCCTGGGCGTCCAATGGGATTCACAGAGACACGGGGAGGACTTTATACACAAGGCGGCCCTGGTATAAGGCTTGGAGGAGGAGGAGGTCGGAGTTTCATCTGACGTTTAAGGGCCACTACCTATCCTATCTGGAAGGCCTTATAAATATTTCACCGGCCGACTCTTTAATTAAATGCAGAATATAAAAAATAAGGATTGAGACCCCGTAACACACCACCAAGTTTCAAACATAATTATATCTGATGGATGGAAATTTTAGTATCAAACTGTTATTACTTATAAGAGAAATGGTTATACTTTTGGTACCTACAAGTATATCTGATGAAAATTTAGGATAAAAAAGTCATTACTTATAAGGGGAATGGTTATGTTTTTGGTGCCTACATCGGAGTGCCTTGATTCCTCCAAAGTATCCCGGGAAACATTACCTGATTAACTAAAATAATGGAGGTCTGTTGCTTTGAATAGTTTGGAGGAATTATTTGCTTCTGATTAACATATATAATAAAACACCACTTATATAGAAGGAGCTTGTTTCATGGCATGGTCAGGAGGAATCAGAAGCCTCCAATTTTCACACACCATCATAGAGTCCTTAAGTCTTATTTAAGTAGTATTATTAAGTATTATTATTAAGTATTAAGTATTTAAGTATTTGAGTATTCAAGTATTTAAGTATTTAAAATTATTCTTGATTTTATTTAAGTATTTCAAATTATTTTCTTGATACTTTGGGGGCTGGGTTGAATTCTGTTTAAAAAAATTCAGTACGATATAACCGTAAAAGAACTAGTGAGAATTATTATTATTGGAACTGATTATATTGTGATCGGAAACTTGAGAATTTTTTTAGATGGGAACTGAGAAATATTTTGATGGCATGTGTTGGCTATTGGTGTATGTGTGTGTGTGTGTGTGTTGTTGTTGTTGTTGCACATAATTATAAGATCCTGTGAGCTTCGATGTGCTTCTTGTATTAAGGATGGTGAAATTATAATGAGGTTAGGTGCTATTGTTGTTGTTGTTGTTGTTGTTGTTGGTTGGAGTGAGGGAGTGATGGAAGGAGTCAGTTAGTGAATGAGTAAGTGTGTAATAGAGTGAGTGAAAGCAAGACAGAATGTGAGAAAGTGAAGGAAAGACAGAAAGCAAACAGAAAGAAAGTGAGGGATAGAGTGAAGGAACACACACACACACACACACACACACAAAACACACACACACACACACACACACACACACACACACACACACACACACACACACACACACATCTTTACACCCCACCCCATCTGCATGCCTCTCACAATAATCAGCCCTCGGAATAATACTAACAACACTGCTAAAACCTATTGACATAAATATATTAGCACGGCAGATGAAAGAGATTTTACACCTAGCGAAACACATTATACACATTGCTAACTTCACAATGACTCTACATGTTGTATTGCCTTCGTTTGAATTTAAAATTAATTTGACTTTCGTAAACATATATTTCGGATTAGCACTCGCGGGAAACAATGCTCTCTCACCTGATCATAGCTCATTAGCGCGCGCGAGCAACAGGTGAAATCACATGGGTTTATACTTTTGGCTGCCCTGTTTGTGTGTGTGTGTGTGTGTGTGTGTGTGTGTGTGTGTGTGTGTGTGTGTGTGTGTGTGTGTGTGTGTGTGTGTGTGTGTGTGTGTGTGTGTGTGTGTGTGTGTGTGTGTGTGTGTGTGTGTGTGTGTGTGTGTGTGTGTGTGTGTGTGTGTGTGTGTGTGTGTGTGTGTGTGTGTGTGTGTGTGTGTGTGTGTGTGTGTGTGTGTGTGTGTGTGTGTGTGTGTGTGTGTGTGTGTGTGTGTGTGTGTGTGTGTGTGTGTGTGTGTGTGTGTGTGTGTGTGTGTGTGTGTGTGTGTGTGTGTGTGTGTGTGTGTGTGTTACAGTATTATGGTGTTGATTGAAATATGATGTGCAAGTATTTGGTTATGATGATGTAAACGAATAAAAATATTAATAATAATAATTATAATAATGATAATAATAATAATAATAAAACTAACAACCGTGATGATAATATTGATAATAAACACAATTCAAGTAAAAATAACTGTAATAAATAATAATGAAAATATATAATAAAACTTAAGTTCTAACAATGATACTAACAATAAATGTAAATCTAGTAAGCATGTGTGTGTGTGTCTGTCTGTGTGTGTGTGTGTGTGTGTGTGTGTGTGTGTGTGTGTGTGTGTGTGTGACCTATACAACTCAGTCCACTATCGGCGTTAATAGCAAGCTGATGATCCTGTGTGTGTGTGTGTGTGTGTGTATGTGTGTGTGTGTGTGTCGGTAGCTGTCGGTGGAATGATTGATATTAAAGCAATTTATTATTAGTGCTGTGGTATTGGTTGGGTGAGAGGGAGGGGGGGGAGTGGGAGGGAGAGTAAGAGGGAGTGGGAGTGGGAGTAAGAGGGAGAGGGAGTGGGAGTAAGAGGGAGAGGGAGTGGGAGAGATTATCTTATATAATTATAGTACACGTGTTTGATTATTATTATTATTTGATCGTTGAATTATTATTGATTTCTTTCATTATGTTTATGTGTGTCATTATAGTTTGTTCAATATTAACTCTCTCTCTCTCTCTCTCCTATGTATGTAATTATGTGTGTGTGTGTATGTATGTAAGTAAGACTGTGTGTGTATGTAAGTAAGACTGTGTGTGTGTGTGTGTGTGTGTGTGTGTGTGTGTGTGTAGACCCAAAAATTAACATAAACAATATAACAGTTCATTGTATTATTTTTCTTAACATATTTAGTTCATTTATTTTGTACGTTTGAAAATTAATATAAAATTGTCTCTCTTTCTCTATTATTTTTTCTTACTTACCCTCTCCCTCTCTTTCCTTCTCTCCTTCCTCCTCTATTTTCCTTCGATTGCTTACTGTCTTTCCTTCCTTCCTCCTTCCTCCGTGTCAAAAAAACAAAACAATAAAACTCTCTCTCTTTCTCTCCCTCGCTTTTCTACTCTTCCCCCTCCTTTTTTTTCTCCTTCGATTTCCTCCTCTCTTTCCTCTTCCTCTTTTCTTCAACGTGTACTGTTCAAAAATATATATAATATTATATATATAAAACTATCTATCCTCCTCTCCCACCTCCTCTCTTTTTCCTTATCTTTCCTACTACCACTCCTCCTCTTCCGCCTCTTTTTCCCTCTCTTTCCTACTCTCTCCCCTCCACCTCCTACTCTCCCTCTCCTCCTCTTCCTCTTTTTCTCTTTTTCCCTCCTCCTACTCCCTCCTTCTCATCATCTTTTTCCCTCTTTCCTACTCTCCCCACCTCCTCTCTTTCCTACTCTCCCCCCTTCTCCCCTCCTCTCCTCCCCTCCTCTCCCCCTCCTCTCCCCCTCCTCCTCCTCCTCCTCTCTCCCCCTCCTCCTCTCCTTCCTTCCTTCCTTCCTCCCTTCACCGTGTACTATAAAACTTCACCCACCAAGTCACACCATATTTCCCGTGGCCAAATGTTCCCCCTTTCCACCCTTCACTCAGTCTTTCCCTGTTGGTATTTTTACATCTGAGGTGAGGTCTTCTTCTCCACTAGTAGGGGATCGTTCTTGTGTGTGTGTGTGTGTGTGTGTGTGTGTAAGCCACTGCATGCCACACAAGGTCACTCTCACACACAAGCACACACACACTTTTTTTTCTCTGTTTACACGTAATTTTTACAAAAGAGAGAACTGGTGAAATAAAAACAATGAGTTGTTTTGGATATTGACTGTTCATAGAGCATTATTATTATTATTATTATAAATTTGTATGTGTGTGTATATAAGTGAATTTTATGTGTGTGTATTTCAGTGAATTTTATGTGTGTGTATCAGTGAATTTTACGTGTGTGTATAAATAAGTTAATTTTACGTGTGTGTATGTAAGTGAACACTAAGTGTGTGCATATGTCAGTGATTTTTTTTTTTTTTTTTTTTTTTTTTTTTTTTGTGTGTGTGTGTATATACAAGTGATTGAGTCAATCTTTTAGAATATTGTGTGTTGTGTGATTTTATTATGACGGACAAAAATAATAACAAAGATTGAGTTTAAATTAATTTATACCAGAAGAAAATATGACAGATTGATTTCCTTTTTTTCAATATTGTATGGTATTTTATTTATTATGACAAAGATAATTTATGACAGATTAAGGAAATTATGGTAGATTCATGTTAGAAAAATATATGACAGAGCGCTTACATTTTTTTAGAATATGGTCTGTTGATAAATTTATGCCATACAAAATTTATGACAGATTGAGTTTCATTTATACCAGAAAAAAATTATGACTGAGTAAATTTATGTCAGAAAAAAATTATGACGTTGAGTAAATTTATGCCTAAAGTATTGACAGATTGCAAAATATATATATATATATATATATATATATATATATATATATATATATATATATATATATATATATATATATATATATATATATATATATATATATATATATTTTTTTTTTTTTTTATTTTTTTTTTATGTATATGACATTGAGTAAATTTTATACCCAAGATAATGACTGATTGCTAATGTTTTTCTCCGTTCTTTACAGACGGTTGGTGCCTGAGATTGTGTTGTTCTTACTGCTTCTTCCAGACGTCGTGACGGTAATATTATTTTAGAATAGTTTTTTTTGGGGGTGAGGAAATTTAATGGGTCTGATATTTTTTTTTTTTTTTTTTTTTTTTTTGCACACAACTACTGACGTCGGTTTTGTAGCTCCCAAACATTGAAATTAAAAATATATATTTATACTTTTAAATAGACTGTATGAATCAGAGACAAATTTGGTCTAAAAAAATAAAGAAAAAGAATATGTATATACAGTATATACAATAAAGAGAAAACCCTGCTCTGAATTTAAGATATTTTTTACTTGAAGAAAAAAAAAAAAAAAAAAAAAACTAGACCATCTTTCTCTGAATTTAAATTATTTTTGGCTTGAAGAAAACAAGAACAAAAAATTAGACATCACTTCTCTGAAATTGGGTTCATTTTGGACTAAATAAATTTGGACTAATAAAAATTTTGGACTAAAATAATAATGATGCATTCTTATAACTATTTTCCGAGATAACTTTATCCGAGAAAGGGAGGGTTTATAAAAGCTTGATTGACATGAAGCAATCAAGCTGAATAATGTTTATGCTTGCAAGCTCGTGTAAAATTGTATGTCCAGGATAACATGGCTTTATGCTTGGATATAATTATTGTGCATATGTATAATGTAGATTTGCATGTGAATCTGCATGAATGTATACTAAGAAGGTCGTCGTGTAAATATGTATACAAGACGATTGTGTAAATGTATATGTATGGTTTAGTAGTAGGTAATAATTGTTTTGTGTATGTGTATAATATAGATAAGCATGTATATCTGCATCGTAATTTACCGTTGCATGAATGTATAACAAGAAAGTCGTTTAAATTTGTATACAAGAAGATCGTGTATATGTATATGTATAGATGAGTAGTAGGTGATAATTATGGTGTATATGTGTGTATATTTGCATGTGAACTTGTATCGCGTATAGGGAGGTGAACTTGTATACTAGAAGATCGTGTATGTATATGTATAGATGAGTAGTAGGTGATAATTATGGTGTGTATGTGTGTATATTTGCATGTGAACTTGTATCGCGTAGGAGGGGTGAACTTGTGTCCCCCATTGCTTTATCGCTTGATATTGCTTGTGGCTTCCTTGTTGTGTGTTGTGTATATGGTACTGGGACACATAGGAATTCTTACACAGGTTATATGGAAGGAGAGAGAGATCATTATTTTGGAAGTACTGTAATGATTGGTCTGCCAAGTGACTCAGTGATTACAAAACAATAAACTTAATAAAAATGTTGTATTGCTGTTACGTTGTCTTACATTACAAAACAACAAACCTAATAATAATAATAATAATAATAATAATAATAATAATAATAATAATAATAATAATAATAATACAATACAAAATAACAAACCTAATAGTAATAATGTTGTATTACAGTTACGTAGTCTTACATTACAATACAACAAACCTAATAATAATAATAATAATAATAATAATAATAATAATACAATACAAAACAACAAACCTAATAATAATAATGTTGTATTGCAGTTACATTGTCTTACATTTCTATATGTTATAAACCCTCGAAAACGATAATGATTAACTTGCTTGTAAAAATGTCATTGAAAATAAGCTGAATGCATTATTTGTTTTCCTCATCTTCCATGTAAACTTTGGCAAATAGTTATTAATTCTTTCTATTATTATTATTATTATTATTATTATTATTATTATTATTATTATTATTATTATTATTATTATTATTATTATTATTATTATAGTTATTATTGTTAAGTGTTATTATTGTTAAGTGTCATTATTATTAATATTGTTATTATTTTTATTTATTATTGTTATTTATTATTTTTATTATTATTATTAATATTATTATTATTGTTGTTATTATTATTATTATTGTTAATGTTATTTTTTAAATTATTATTATCATTATTATTGTTATTAATGTTATCGCTCTTAGTTTCAGCTATTATTTTATTTCTTTTTTTAGTGTACCAAGTTTTAGCGAAAATGTTCTTAAAGTTAAAATAGTTGTTGTAAATCTTTCCCTGCTTGTCGTCGTCATTACATTGTTGGCATTGAAAGGAAATCCTCTTAAGTTGACCTCAGACAAGCACTTAAAGTCTTTCACTCCCCTCTTACTTCTTGTGGCCCCTCTTACTATTACTCTCTCTCTCTCTCTCTCTCTCTCTCTCTCTCTCTCATTAATTTGATCTCAATTCTTTATACTTCTTTAATTTGTGTGCTACTTCATTTTAATTTCTAGAAACGGAAAAAATTTAAGGAGATGAGGTTCGTAAATCTTAATCTTGTTGGTCAATTCGTAGTTAATAGAATCCTCCGAACTCTTCACAGCAACAGACCACTATTAGTTTTGTTAATCTAGCCCTGTTTCCTGGCATACTATGGAGAAATCAAGGCACTCCAATGAATCAAACTTTAAAGAAGAAAAATAAGTCGCATTTGCCATATTGCAATTTACTTTTTATATCTTATTATTATTTTTGTTTTTTTACAATTTTTACAATGTTTGAAGAACTTTTTGACCTCCAATTTTCTGACTACATCACGGGGTCCCTTAAGGTGGTAATTCGTTTTTGGTGCATTGGAGTGCCTTGATTCCTCCAAAGTTTGCTAGGAAACAGGACCAGAGGGGCAAAAATAATGGTGTTCTGTTGCTTGGAATAGTTTGGAGGATTCAGTTTCTCCAGAATTAAGGGGAGAATCTCTTGTTGGTTGAATTGAAAGGTGTATGTGATTCCTCCAACTCTCTCTCTCTCTCTCTCTCTCTCTCTCTCTCTCTCTCTCTCTCTCTCTCTCTCTCTCTCTCTCTCTCTCTCTCCTTTTTTTCGTACATTCGCTTGACCTAATTAAATTCGGGTGTGTCTGTCTCCCCCCCCCTCCCATTTTCACTGTGATGTTTGGTTTGTTTGTTTGTTTGTTGGTTGGTGTGTGTGTGCCTGGGTGTGTTTTATTTATACGAGACCTGCTGTCATTACTGTATTTGTAGTGTTATAGTTACTACTACTACTACTATTACTACTACTACTATTATTACTACTACTATTATTACTACTACTAATACTACTAATACTATTTCTACTACTAATACTAATACTAATACTAATAATAATAATAATTCAAAAAATGATAATGATAATAAATGTAACTACTTCTGCCCCCAATATTACTTAGTACTACTTCTTGCAGTGTTAGTTATTACTTTTGCCTACTACTACTACTACTACCAATAATAATAAGTTTAACTACCTCTACTACTTATTCTACTACTACTACTACTACTACTACTACTACTACTACTACTACTACCAATAATAATAAGTTTAACTACCTCTACTACTATTACTACTACTACTACTACTATTATTCATTTTACAAAAAGAGCTCTATACAAAAAACATTTTACATATTCTGAGTGTATATTTCATATTTGTATACAAGAACTAACAGTGATGTATATATGTATGTATATATGTATGTGTGTATGTACGTATGTGTGTATATATCACCACACCCTACAAAAAAAAAAAAAAAAAAAAAAAAACATATATACACACACAGAAACCGTCCCTGTAAAATACACACACACAGACACACACACACATATATATATATATATATATACGATATAGATAGAGGTGCATCCCTTACAGTATATACATATATATATATATTTCCCATATTTTTTTTCCCCGTTTGATATTTTTGCGTTGCCGTCAAAGCGATTGACTACTTCAGTAATATTTCCCCTGCTTGTCTGGTGGTGTCGTGTGTGTGTGTGTGTGTGTGTGTGTGTGTGTGTGTGTGTGTCTCTGTTCACCATTACAACGCGATATTACCAGCCGTCGGTCCAGCTTGCCTTCTAGAAATGTGGTCGCAAGGGTATTATTTCAGTGTGGTGGCAGACGAGGTGGTGCTGCTGCTGCTACTGAGGGGCCAGAGAGAGAGAGAGAGAGAGAGAGAGAGAGAGAGAGAGAGAGAGAGAGAGAGATGGTTGGTTATTGGGGTTGGTTTCTCGTCTCCTTCCTCCTTCCCCTCTTCTCTTCTTCTCCTTCTCCCCTTCCTCCTTCTCCTTCTCCCCTTCCTCCTTCCCCTCTTCTCTTCTTCTCCCCTCCTTTTCCCCTCCTTCTCCCCTCCTTCTCCCCTTCCTCCTTCACTTCCTCCTTCTCTCCTCCTTCTCCCCTTCTCCCCTTTCTCCTTCACTTCCTCCTCCCCTCCTTCTCCCCTTTCTCCTTCACTTCCTCCTTCTCCCTTCCTTCTCCCCTCCTTCTCCCCTCCTTCTCCCCTTCCTCCTTCACTTTCTTCTACCCTAACTCACTCACTCTCTTCTCCCCTTCTTCTTTCACTTTCTTCTTCCCTCCCTCTTTCAATTTCTTCTTCTCCCCTTCCTCATTTCCCTCTTCTCCCCTTCCTCATTTCCCTCTTCTCCCCTTCCTCATTTCCCTCTTCTTTTCTCCTCTTTATTTCACTTTCTTCTACTACCATCTGTTTGGTAAATTAAAAAAAAAATTAATAATAATAATAATAATGTAGGATAATTATCAAGATTAGTTAAATTGTCGGATAATTTGAATATTTCACAGATTTATTTTTAACTTCTTTATTTACCTTTAGTACAAATCCCAACATATACTTGGTGACAATGAATGTGGGAATGTGTTTTTGAGGTGAAATTAAGGGGAGGGTATAGTTTTGACATTTTTGGAGATATATGATTCCTCCAAACTATTCCAGGCAACAGGATACCATTATTTTTCTTCATCTGGGTCTGTTTCCTAGCATACTTTGGAGGAATGAAGGCCCTCCAATCTGTCAAAAGTATACTCTCCCCTTAAGTGTCTATTCTCTTGTTGGTGAGCTGGAAAGTTTGTGATTTCTCCAAACTATACCAGGAAACAGACGATCTTTACTGTACTGTATGTTACTACGACGAGGGATCTGTTTCATGGCACTAGTTTGGAGGAATCAGTAGTTTACCAATTTACCCTCCAAAGAATCTTCCCTTAAGGTGGTAGTTCTTTTATGCTAAATTGGAGTACCCTGATTCCTCCAAAGTATGCCAGGAAACAGGACCAGATGAGCAAAAATAATGGTGTTCTGTTGCTTGGAATAGTTTGGAGTATTCAGTTACTCCAGATTTACCAACACAAAACTTCCACGGTGGTTTGTAGTGGTTTGTTTGTAAGCATACAAACCAAAGAATGTTAGCCTTGTAAATGACTCGTGCATGGGTGAATTATTTAATGAATTTGGTGAGTAAACAATGCAGTGATCATCATTATGTAACTGTTGGATAGATATTGTGAAAGTAGATACTCATCTTTTGCAAAATAACGAAGCCTTAATTTTTCTGTTGGTTGGGAAGCTAAAAAATAAATTACCATTGTGGAAGCGATCAATCCCAAGAAGGGAAATTGAAACCACTTCCAAATCGACCCAAAGAAAAAAATTAAATAACACAATCTACGTACGTATATTTTTTAGACTTTGGGCAATATAAGGCAAGTCGGATACGTTGGCAAATGAGGCCAGTAATTTTCACAAGAGTATCCGTAATGGGTGGATATAAGCTGAGCGGGAGGCACCAGCTGTCTCTATATTAGTACCGTAGGAATTTTAATAAGGGAGGCTGGAGGTGTAATGAGGGAAGGGAAGGCAAGGCAATGGAAGGGAAGGGAAGCTAAGGGAAGGCAAAGGAAGGCAAGGGAAGGCAAAGGAAGGCAATGGAAGGGAAGGGAAGCTAAGGGAGGGCAAAGAAAGGCAAAGGAAGGCAAGGCAAGACAAGGGATGGAAGGGAAGGGAAGGGAAGGGAAAGGAAGATAAGAGCTGGTACAGTCATGGTCAAATGTCCTGCCTGCAACCTGGTGAATAAAAGCAAGCCATTTGATTGACTCTTGTGCACCAACATTGCAAAGACCAACAGCTATAGTTTCGTATCATTTTTCGAAGCCATATGTCATTGGAAGGTGTTGCAGGATTATTGACTATGACTATACAATCGTCTCTGTAATATTATCTCATCTCCCCCACGTTCGAATCCCACCACTTCTTATTTACTGTCCTTATTTTATTTACCTTTATGTTGTCTTCATGTATACTGGTGCAATTGTCTCTGTAAAATTATCTCCTCTCTTCCTTCCCCTCTTCTCCTACCCCTCTTCTCCTACCCCTCTTCTCCTACCCCTCTTCTCCTACCCCTCTTCTCCTACCCCTCTTCTCCTACCCCTCTTCTCCTACCCCTCTTCTCCTACCCCTCTTCTCCTACCCTTCTCCCCTTCCTCCTTCCCCTCTTCTCCTCCCCTTCTTCATTCACTTTCTTCTTCTCCCCTTTTTCTCACTTCTTCAAACATCTCTCCATATTTTCTTTTCCTTTTCCTTCGTGCTTGATGAAATATGTCTCTCTGTAATATTATCTCCCACGTTCGAATCCAACCAGACACCACCACCACCAACACTTCTTTTCACTTCTGTTTCACTTCTTTTTCTTCTGTTTATTTGTCTCTGTAAAATTATCTCATGTCCCACGTTCGAATCCCACCAGACACCACCACCACAAACACTTCTTTTCACTTCTTTTTCACTTCTTTTTACACTTCTTTTTCTCTTGTTTATTTGTGTCTGTAAAATTATCTTATCTCCCACGTTCGAATCCCACCAACCACCACCACCACCACTCTCTTCTTTTCTCTTCTACAAACAACTGTCCATGTTTTCCTTCTGTTTCCTTTCTGTCTCTTGTAAAAAATTATGTGTACAAATTCACAAAAGAACTATTATTTTGTATTTTTCACTTTACATTTATTTTTAATCTATTTACTTACCTCTGTCTTCTTTTCAATTTTTTTTTATCCTTTTTTATTATATTATTTTATTTTATATTTTATTATTTTATTATTTTATTATTTTATTACTGAGATCCGTGTGTGAAGTGAACGGATAAATTGTCAGCGGATTTGGGGGCTACTAAGTCCTTCAAACTGTAAACAATAAACAATAAACAAATAACAATAAACAATAAACAAATAACAATAAACAATAAACAAATAACAATAAACAATAAACAAATAACAATAAACATAATAATAAACAAATAACATTAAACAACAAACAAAACATAATAATAAACAAATAACAAACAAATAAACAAATAGTGTTTTTAAAATGTTGTTCTTATAGTATGCATAGTGAGAATAAAAGTAAAATTTCCTGCATAATTTTAATAATACCAGGATAATGTTTGTTTATACCAGGCTAGTGTTTGTTTATGGTAGGTTTTTGTTTGTTTATACCGTTTATTTATACCACGACAATATTTATACCAGGCCAGTGTTTGTTTATGGCAGATCAGTGTCTGTTTATGCATGGCAGATCAGTGTTTGTTTATGGCAGATCAGTGTTTGTTTATGGCAGATCAGTGTCTGTTTATGGCAGATCAGTGTTTGTTTATGGCAGATCAGTGTTTGTTTATGGCAGATCAGTGTTTGTTTATACAAGGTTAGTGTTTGCTTGTATGGAGGGGACAGGGTTTGTTGTTTGTTATGGTTGGTGACGAAGGCCTGCCCTCACTAACTGGAGTTGATAATGCTCGTCCTCCAAGCGTTCCAACTCGGCCTCCAACTCGTCACTCTCTTGAACCAGAGCCTATAGTGAGACGAAGAGGAAGGCATTACGAAGCAGCAACAGAAAGAAACACACAACCACTACCATCAGTATCTTAGTGTATCTTTTCCGACGCTGTTCCTACATTACGGTTTTGTAAACGGAAAATATTTCTAAGACTGGCTCGTCGGTCACCGTGACTGTTCTCCAGGCTGTGTTGTACCGAACACCTGTTCTTTGGTGAAAGAAGTAACACGTCCACAGACCGGAGTGGTTTTGGTTCACAGGTGTAACGAAAAGAACGTCCTATGCATTGCTGTCCACGTCCTTGATCTGAGTATAATTAGTACCATTATGGGTCCACACTTGGGTTAAATCTCCTTGTGTTAGAGTACTGAGACCTCGGCCATTACATGTTAGGAGGAGAGGAGCGCCTTTAAATGTCCGCAGACTGGAATGCATCTGGGAGTCATCCACCACGAAGGGTATTACCTTTATCGTGGCACCTGTCTTGGGTCCAGTCTGTGCTACACATTGCCACAAACCGGTCTGCTCAGGATTGCCATTCTCCACAACCAGACTGTAACCCTTGTCCACGTAGACACCAGGCACCTGCCAACTTGGTCTCATGGCTTTGCCTCTTGGGTCATAAATAGAATAGGTGTTGTTTTCATAGTAGAGTCCAGTGCTGTGTTGCCAAAATAACTCTGCTGTGGGCACCTCCCTCATCACTGCCTTGAACGCCTTGCCACCCCGACACTTGACAACTTTGGACTCGTACACGTTTACTCTCTAGTTCATATCCACTTCCCTGATGATTTTACGGATGAGATCTTCCGTTTTGGCAGAGATTTGTCCACATGGCCTGACGTTGCATGGACCTTTGCGATGACTTTTACCCCTACAACCCCGACCCAATAGTGAAGGAGTGGGGTTGTTGCAGTAACGTACACTCTCACCAATACCACCACCACAAGTCTTAGTACAAGTTGTAGTTATCCAACTTGACCAACGACCGTGTGTGATCTCTTTTCGGAGATCTAAAAGTGGCATTGGTTTTCCGATAGACCAAAGCATCTTGTTGCACATATAAGAATACACTCCGAAATAAAGAGGCTCAGCAACGTGGAAGTGGAAGCTATGAGATTTCTAGATTGATTCTGGAAATTTAGCTTGATTATAGACAGGAGGATAGAACTTGGCATTCACAAATAATTTTCTCCCTGAAACGGAGTACTTGAATTTGAGGTGTAGAGGTTCTTTAAGTTTGTCGTTTTTCAGATATTGATTACTTAATGAATATCTATCAAAGCCCAACCGTCGAGCATTAACATCGATATAGGCGAGGGGGCGGGGACGTGACTTAACATCTGAAAACACTATGATAACTGCACCTCCAAAACCCACCTTGTTGTTGTCGGATTGTACCCACAGATGCACCTCTTTAGAATCACCCGTGCTAAACAGATTCTACACCTGTTGTCCCATCTCCTGCGAACTAGGTAGACTTCTGTGTTGCAGTAATTGTAGAGTTTTAGTTTGGTATTCTTCACTCGTATTACAGCAAGTTTCTGAAAGAGGCATATCCATGAACCTGTATGCACTAGTCAGGAACACGTTGCTCAAAAATGGTAAACGTTCTTGGGGCTCAATCTTCACTGCTATGTATTTATATCCTAGAGGAGATTTTATGTCCTAAGACTGGCAAGAATCAAACCCTATCTTCATGAGTGAGGTGTATGTCTTGTGACGAAGTAGAGGCCAGGAATACTCGTCCTAATACAGTGACCAGTAGTAACCATTGGATACCACAGTGTACCTGACAAAACGCCATGGGACCAGTAGTGTTGGCTGCTCTGAGCTTTTCATTTTTTTCTTTCCCTTCCTCAATATCTCCTTTTCTCGAATCATAAAAGTCATTTCGTGTCGGTTTGCCGTGTTGATGAGATAAACACACAAGGCTTTACTTTCGTAGGCAACTGTTTCTCGTTCATCCTTGCTCACCTTATTCTTGTTCAGGTGGATCTTTGCAGGCTACAACCACTGCCCCCGGTCGTGAATTTTTGCATGGAAGCTAATGTGTTGCATCCCCCGATCACCGACAAAGATATATTGCTCTGGGTTGGAAGGTGATGGTGAAGCCAAGACATTCACCAGTTGCTACTCGTCTCGACACAAACTCTACACCATCTAAGGCAACAATGTTTTCTGAGACTGAGGTATATCTATTTCTAGCTGACTTTTAGCCTTATCGTTACAGTACTTGTTCTTGTTTTGTCGGTTTTGTCTATCGACGACCCTCTGAAAACCCTCGACCTGTTTACATGTGGGAACGTCACAGCTCTTAAAGGCGCCGTAAAGTTTAACGTAACACAGCGGATGTTTAGATGGGATAGTTTTAATTCTTTTCTCTGATTTTATCCAACTAACCTTCTCCCAATGCTCGACCTAGGAGTAAATCACGCGACAATCGTTCTCATATAGCGGTACTTTGGTTGTGTTGTACATCCTGTATTGTGGTAATGGATGTTTCTTGTAAGGGTACCAGGGCAAACAGTAGTTTCCGTCTGCTGACCATTTCACGTGCCCTGTATACATAACCTTATCTACCATGCAATTTTTTTCGTAAAAGTTTTTCTCAGCTGGTTGGCATCTAGAACTGAGGACTCTAAAATTGAGTGGGAGCATTTTATATCTACCAGAGGGTGTAAACTTTGGATGTCTAGTTTTTGTGATGGTCCAATAGCGAACATAAACTGGGCTGGAAAATGTGATGTGACGGATGACGGTGTGTTTTATCATAATTATCAACTGGGTGTCGGTAGCAGAGCGCTCCGTGGCCAACACTTCCACCTACACTTCTTGGCCTGCCGGTAACGCCTTCATCTTCATTTGTTTTGTCTCACCAGAATTAGGGGCACAAATCATGTCACCTTTGGGTGACTGGAGTATTTTGATGACTACACAATGGGTAACCTTGATCATCTTTTGTCCCACCAGTATCTACACTCCAGTAAGTTTTAGTCCCAAGATGTTATCTTTTCTTTCTTCGTTTCGCAGAATTGGTTTAGATGTTAATAATATTTGGAAAGGTGCAGTATGTGCTTGTAGCCACAGATGCCTTAACTAATGAGCGTTATGAACTACCTAATCAGGATTAACTCCTTCTTCTGACGGGAATGGAGTTTGTACTGAGTTAATGTGAGGTAGAGCAGCCCAGTATTGTATTTGTGTACCCCACTTCTGAGGCATGACATTTGCATCTGTACAGGAGAAGCTTACACCATTGACCCTGTCGAGGGCTGCCATGACGGTGCCACCATTGGACACCAGGTACATATATCGGGGTACTGGGAACTTATTTTTGTCTTCATGTTGTAACAATATTCTATTACCTTGTTCCAGCCCCGGGGTGGTAAGGGTAAGCAGCTACGTCTCTATTGTCAACTACAGCTTCAACCATCTATATAATACCGTACCCCATGGCATTGGCATAGTGTTTAAATGGTTAATAACCCACTCTTCATACTTGTCTCTGGGAAACATCTAATGGTGGCCAAGGAATATTCCAGTTTTATTTAGATCAAGTGTTATAACATTTACGAAGGTCAGATCTGGAGTAAATCCAAAGGAGAGATGGAACTTGTCCAGATCCTTTGGATCTGCCACACGCATGCGGAGATCGATACGCATAACATTGGAGGATGTGGCGATGGTGGTGTCAGGAAGACGGATGGCAAACCTACCATTAACACCATAGGGAAACCTAAATCTACGTGTGGGGATTAAGTACCAAGTGATGGGCAAGATCCTACTGAGGGGATCGGACCCCCTAGGACCATCTAACACATGAGTCTCTCCATCCATGAGGGGAATATTACAGGGATAATAAACTTTCTACACTATACCTTGTTTACTGGTGACTTGGACAGTACAGGCAGGACCCAATAAGGTGTGTAGGTACCGACACTCATCAAGGCAGCCTGTTTCGCTTCGGATATCAAGGCGACCATAATACTCTTCACCGGCTGTGTTGCTACGGAACTACTTCAACACTGGACATAGCGGCAGGTTACAACTAGCTACAATATCCTACTCCCTCCTTCCTCTATCATTGACTATACAGTGTGGCTGGGACCAGTAGCTACTCGGGTTGCGACACCAGTTTTTATTGAACGTCAGATCATCCCCGGGGAACTATTTTTGTAGGAACTTGTGCTTGGAGGGTCGTTTTTTGTTACCCTTATACTGGATCATTGTTGCCCACTTTAAACACGGCTTAATCTTACCATGAGCAAGAGCTTTACTTTTCCTGCCCACGTATTCCTCCCCCTTGAAGGTCAACATGCATTTCCGTGTTGACCAGTCCTCGTCATAAGGTGCAAACATGTCCTGGAAGTTTCTTAATATGAGGTTATCAATCATGGCCTCCTGTGACGGGGGTACCAACACAACCATCATCACTACCAACACCACCACCACAATACCAAAACAACCACAACCACTACAACCACTACTACTACTGCTACTACACATCACCACTATAATAATGCAGTATCAGCCAGGAATAGGATTTAATTAGTATTACCATTTACACCACCAATAATGAATGGCCTCTCCTAAATTTTCCCCCATTATTTTTTTCTCCAGGTGTTTATTTAGGTAGACATACAGTAGACGAGGATGGCATAATATAATTTCTTATGCCCCTCCCCTGTTCAGTCAGCTATAAAAATTCGTGTTTAAAATATAACTTGGATCAGCGAGTAGTCACCTAAGTACCAAAAAAAAAAAAAAAAAAAAAAAAAAAAAAATTAACTAACCATCATTACTAACCTCAACACATCTTCACTACCCAACACTGATCATCACTACCAAACACTCATCATCACTAACCGTTAAGTATTAAACAAAAAAAAACTGTAATTTTTCTTTGTAAATTTTCTTACTTTATTGATTCGAGGTTATTTTTTTTTTCAACCATGGCAATCATAAACCAACACTGATCATAACTACCTAACACTCATCTTCACTACCCATCAACACATCGTCACTACTCACTACCCACTATGCCTATCTTCACTACAGACCAATACATCTTCACTACTCACTCACCTTCCACAACCTAGTCCCACACACCCCAAACCCATCCCAAGCCTGTCCCCTACTGCTTTCTATTCTGTGTGCTTCCGTGTGCATGTGTTTGAGAGCGATAGTTGGTGTGTGTGTGTGTGTGTGTGTGTGTGTGTGTGTGTGTGTGTGTGTGTGCGTGCTTTCGTGTGCGTGTGTTTGAGAGCGATAGTTGGTGTGTGTGTGATTGCGTGCGCTTGAGGGAGGGAATGGAGGTGGGGGCGCTTGGAAAGGATATGAAGATGATTATATAAATGATGAAGGAATTATCTGGGGTGAAGTAATTTTAACTGGGGTGAAGTAAATTTATCTGGGGTAAGGAAATTTTAGCTGGGGTGAAGTAATTTTGGCTGGGGTTAGGAAATTTTATCTGGGGTGAAATAATTTTATCTGGGGTGAGGGTATTTTAGCTGGGGTGAGGAGGGTATTTCAACCCTTCCTCCTCCTCCTCCTCCTCCTTTTCCTCCTCCTTCTTTTCATCCTCATTCAACCCTTCTTCTCATCCTCATCATCCTTCTCTTCCTCCTCATCCTTCTCACTTTCCTCTTCATTATCCACTCTTCCTCCTCCTCCTCCTCATTCAACCCTTCCTCCTCCAACCCTTCCTCCTCCAACCCTTCCTCCTCCAACCCTTCCTCCTCCAACCCTTCCTCCTCCTCCTCCTCCTCTTCCTCCTCCTCTTCCTCCTCTTCCTCCTCCTCCTCCTCCTCTTCCTCCTCCTCCTCATTCTCTGTACCACCTGTTGGCCCCTCACACTCTCCCTCATTTGATATTTTAATTCTGGAGGTTGACCTTGCATGAATAAACTCAGAGTTGACTGGTCCTCCTCCTTACTCAACCGTGTGCTTGCTTGCTTGCTTGCTTGCTTCATGTGTTGGGTTGAGAGAGCATGTGTGTGTAAATAAGTAAAAGGGTGTGTGTGTAAAAAAAGTAAGAAAGAGGGAGGATGTGTGTGTATGTAAATAAGAGAGAGAATGTGTGTGTAAATAAGAGAGAGGATGTGTGTGTAAATAAGAGAGAGGATGTGTGTGTAAATAAGAGAGAGGATGTGTGTGTAAATAAGAGAGAGGATGTGTGTGTAAATAAGAGAGAGGATGTGTGTGTAAATAAGAGAAAGTGAGTGTAATTAGATAAGAGAGAGGATATGTGTAAAAAAGAGAGAGCATGTGTGTGTAAATAAGAGAGAGCATGTGTGTGTAAATAAGAGAAATTAAGGAAATGTAATTAGATGAGAGAGAGAATGTGTAAAGAAGATGTAAATAAATAAGTAAATAAATGTGTCGGTAAATAAGTAAAAGAGAGGATGTGTAAGTAAGAGGATGTGTAAGTATATATGTAAGTATGTATGTGTGTATGTAAGTATGTAAGTATGTATGTATGTAAGAGAGAAGATGGTGGATCCCTGTTGATTTTAGGAAGCATGCCAACAAAAACAAAAACAACAACAACAACAACAACAACAACAGCAATAGCAATGATTGTGGTTGATTATGATTACTTTACTATCCCCAACACACACATACACACACACACACATCCTGCTGTCCAATTGCGGCCTCATAAAATATTAATGTTTAGCCAAGTAATGGTGTCAGGAGGTCAGCTGTGGATCACACAAATAAAAATAAACACTTCATATTTTTGTAGTTCTATTTTTTTGAGTTCTTGTGTACATATAGCGTGAGTGAGAAGGGAGGGTGTGTGTGTGTGTGAGAGAGAGAGAGGGGGAAATGTGCGTTTGTGAGAGAGAGAGAGAGAGAGAGAGAGAGAGAGAGAGAGAGAGAGAGAGAAGGGACAAGGGGGAGAACGCATTAGATTACACTGTAAAAAAAGTTTGCTTTCTCTCTCTTTCTCTCTCTCTCTCTCTCTCTCTCTCTCTCTCTCTCTCTCTCTCTCTCTCTCTCTCTCTCTCTCTCTCTCTCTCTCTCTCAGTGACGTGGCGGAATTAGCAAGACTGGATTAAAGGGAGATTCTCTTGTTGACAAATTGGAGTGCTACTGATTCCTCCAAACTACGCCACGAAACAGATCCCCTCTTAGTACCATGGAGGGGCGTCTGTTTTCTGACATAGTTTGGAGGAATCAGTTGTATGTAGCCTTCCAATTTGGAGAGCCTTGATTCCTCCAAAGAATATCAGGAAACAGGACGAAATTAATAAATATAAAATGGAAAATATTAATTAGATGGCCAAAATGTTGACTAGGTAATATATTATAGTTAATAATTTTAATTTATTGAAGATTTCGGTACTTATAACCTAATCCAAAATAATTTAACCCCAAAATTGACAAAACTCTTGTTACATACAGCCACAATCAAATACCAAACAAATTGATAATGAGAAATATAACTTTCACTAAATATGTCTTGCTTCCTTTTGTCTTAAATGCTTTTCATTATATTTTATTTTCTTAGTATTTAGACATGATTATATTTGTAGGCTGTAAATTTGATCAATGCTAAAAGTAAACCATTATTTTTCATTCTTACCTGACTCTGTACTGTATGTTTATGTATTATTATTATTATTATTATTAATTATTATTATTATTATTATTATTATTATTATTGTTATTGTTATTGTTATTGTTATTGTTATTGTTATTGTTATTATTATTATTATTATTATTATTATTATTATTATTATTATTATTATTATTATTATTATTATTATTATTATTATTATTATTATTATTATTATTATTATTATTATTATTATTATTATTATCATTATTATTATTATTATCATTATTATTATTATTATCATTATTATTATTATTATCATTATTATTATTATTATCATGTGAAAGATGGAAGCACTTGTGATCTGAAGGGGATAAAAATTTGTTCCTGTTATTTTTTGTGAATATGAATAGCATCTACAATAATATTTACCTTTGTATTTACGACACAGTATTATAAATAAATAAGGCCATTTTTCATAAAGCTAAAGTTTGCATCTCATGAAATACAAACTTACAGACTTACGACAAACAATTTATGATAATAATAAAATAATAGTCCATTCTATAAAGAGCTAAAAACGTATATCTCGAGTAATACCTTTAAACTTACGACAGACAATTTAATGTGATTGTAAATATTGCCATTCTTCAAATAGCCAAAGTTTGCATCTAACAAATAATTTAATGTGATAGAAAATATTGCCATTCTCATATTAAAATACATTCCGACTTACGACACACAATTTATGATGACAGTGAAAAAATTCTGACTAACACAGACGATTTCATATAATTGGAAAAAAATTATTGCCCTTCTTTAATGCGTGTTTTCATGTGATAGAAAATATTGCCCTTCTTTAAAGAGCTAAATATAACGTGTAACATCTTTCTAACCTCACCACGTAGTGTTTCATTAGCAGAAATAAAGGTGCTGTCATAGTTTTGCTGCCAAACTTTTCTCTGGCAACTCAATTTAGTCCAATTTTTTTTTTTTTTTTTTTTTTTTTTTTTTTTTTTTTTTTTTTTTACGGGGTCACAGGCGATTTTTCGTGGCAAATGCAGAGAACTAAATGATCTGTCTTAAAGTCGTCCTGACTCGCTACACTTTTCACACTCGTCACGACACAGTTACCAACAAAAGAAACCCCGACAAGAACAAAACAAAAAATACTGCTAATGTGACACTGCCTATAAGGGAACTGTGATAGAGAAGGTGAAGTAGAAGCCACAGACATACTTAATTATATTCTAATAAACAAAATAAAACACCTTGATATAAAGTAAATAAATATACCAACTGTATTTTCCCCGAAAAAACTGTGACAAGGAATAGAAGAATATTTTGGTTGGTATATGTGTGTGTGTATGTTGGTTTGATGAGGCTGGTTTAGGGTGGGCTAGGTAGGGCTGGTATAGGCTGGACTGGTATAGGCTGGGCTAGGTAGGGCTGATATAGTTTGAGTTGGGCTGGTATAGGCTAGGCTAGGTAGGGCTGGTATAGTTTGAGTTGGGCTGGTATAGGCTGAGTTGGGCTGGTATAGGCTGAGTTGGGCTGGTATAGGCTGGGACGGGCTGGGCTGGTATAGACTGGGACGGGCTGGGCTAGGTAAGGCTGGTATAGGCTGGGACGGGCTGGGTTGATAGGCTGGTAGGCTCTTAACATCACATCTACATCGGCCATTTTGACTTGTTTCCCAGAGACGCTCACAAGCTGCTGCCCTCACTTACCTCCTCCTCCTCCTCCTCCTCCTACCAGACTCACTATATACATCACCCCCTTCACCTCCATCCCCCTTCACCTCCATCCCCCTTCACCCTGACTCCTCTATTCCCCTCCCCTTCACCTCCATCCCCCTTCACCTCCATCCCCCTTCACCTCCATCCCCCTTCACCCTGACTCCTCTATTCCCCTCCCCTTCACCTCCATCCCCCTTCACCTCCATCCCCCTTCACCTCCATCCCCCTTCACCCTGACTCCTCTATTCCCCTCCCCTCCATCCCCCTTCCTTGCCCCTTCCACTCCATCCCCCTTCCTTGCCCCCTTCACCCTGACTCCTCTATTCCCCTCCCCTCCACTCCATTCCCCTTCCTTGCCCCTTCCTCTCCATCCCCCTTCCTCGCACCCTCCACCCCTTTCCCTCCATTCCCATCCCATCCCATCCCCACCTCTATTCCCATCCCATCCCATCCCTTCATTCTCCTCCACCCCTTTCTATCTCCACCATCCACACTCCTCCATCTCCACCATCCACACTTCTCCATCCACCTCTCTATCTCCACCATCCACACTCCTCCATCCACCTCTCTATCTCCACCATCCACACTTCTCCATCCATCCTCCATCCTTCTATCTCCACCATTCACCTATATATATACAGTAAATGGCCTGTATCTTGCTTTTTTTTTCATCCCTCCCTGCCTCTGTTCAGGATGGTGTACACGTCTGTCTGTCTGTCTGTCTGTCTGTCTTGCTACCGTCTGCTTGTCTGTCTGTCTGTCTGTCTTTCTGCCGTCTGCCTGTCACTCCTGCTGCCAAACTTTGCCTCTCTGCCCCCTTCCCTGCCTCGCCTTCCTTTTAAACTTATTTGCTCATCCACATTATTTTCTTGCCTGCCACTCCTACCTTCCCATTCTACCTACCTATCGATCTGCCTACCTACCTATCTGTCTGCCTACCTACCTACCTACCTACCTACCTATCTATCTATCTATCTGTATGCCTACCTACCTATCTTCCTACCTATCTTCCTACATATCTTCCTACATATCTTCCTACCTATCTGTCTATCTATTCATCTACCTACTTACATACATACTTACCTACGCACCTAACCCCCCCTACCTACCTAGTCTTCTTATATCAACCTATCTACCTACCTACCTACCTACTTACCTTCAATGCATAGTTCCTTCCCTACCTTTCATCGCTTCCTTTCCCCAAGTTCTCATATTATTCCCAGCCACAGTCAATCGTTTTTTTTTTTGCCCACTGATTGAATATATTACAGTAGTTCCCTTCTAACCCAGCCACTCTCTCCCTCCCTCCCTCCTTCCTTCCTTCCCTTCCTCCATACTTACTGCATTTGCCCCTCCCCCCCCCCTCTTCCCTCATTTCCTTCCCTTCCTCCATACTTACTGTACATGCTCCTCCCCCCACTTCCCTCCCTCCCTCCCTCCTTTCCTTCTGTCCCTCCCTCCTTCCTTCTGTCCCTCCCTCTCTCTGATACTTGCCTGCCTGCCACCTGCGTTCTAAATCCTCTACTTACCTTCCTGCCTACCTACCTACCTACCTACCTACCTACCTACCTGCCTGCTTTGTCCTGCCTCGCTTCGACTGCTAAAGGCTAAGTCTCTCTCTCTCTCTCTCTCTCTCTCTCTCTCTCTCTCTCTCTCTCTCTTTATATGGCACATTATGGTAATACAATTATTATATTAAATCATATGCAGAATCAATTTTATGTAAACTTATAACGAATATAATTATGACATATCACAAAAATATCATCGAAATTTATAACTAATAGAGGAAAAAAAATCTTATTTATTTTATACTTTGAAACTGATAACGAATATATTATATAAACAAACAAAAAAATCTTATTCATTTTTGCTTGAAAACTTTACCGGTAACGAATATATGACCAAAAATAATAAAACTTAATTCTTTTTTGCTTGGAAACTATTATATGACAAAAAAAACTAATTCTTCTTTGCTTTGAAAAATAAAACTAATATATGACCAAAAAAACTTATTTTCCTTTGTTTGAAAACTATTACACGACAAAAAAAAAAAATATTATTCTTTCTTTGGAAAATAAAAACGAATGTATGACAAAAAACTATTATATATGTCAAAAAGATTATTATCCTCTACTTGGAAACTATTATATAATATAATATAATAATATATATGACAAAAAAAAAATTATACGTTTCTGCTTGGACACTTATAACAAATGTATGACAAAAAACAAAAACAAAAACAAATTATTATTATTATTATTATATCTTGGAAATTATTATATATAGCAGCGATACCCGATGTTGTCCGGGTGAAGATCTTACATGTAGCTTTGTCAATACATTTCCTCTAATTATTTTTATGTGAACTTATTATGATGGTGGGAGGAGTCCATTATCCGGTGTGGTTGTTGGTCCCCCAGAGAAACCATGCCAGATTTACAAACACAAAAGTTATCCATGACTCAACTACAGCAGAAGGTGGCATTGTAACAACCACCATTAAATAGCAAAGCCCGAGTAGCGAATTGGACTGCAGGGGTACTGGCATTGAACCCCCCCCCCCCCCTCCTCATTGGTCATTTATTTATTTGTTTTCACAGTCCTTAGATTTAGTATTAAATTTAGGTCTTCAACATTTGGTGGTTTGAATTCATTCCTAAACTGGGGATGCAAGCCAGGCCTGCCTTGAGACCATAGAGTCTATGTTGAGAAAGCCATAAATCTTTGGTTGTTTTAAGCTGATAATTCAAAAAACACATATCCACCAAAAATAAAATTTGACCGAGGACATTCCCGGGACTACACCGGTCACAATGCTGTAGCATTTGTCAACATTTGTTTTTTAATTGTACCGGAGATTCGAACCTGGGATCTGTCGGTAAAGGCCAAATAACAGCCTTCGGCTTGGGCTACAGGGGTACTGGGATCGAAACCCCCTATTGGTCATTTTAAAACTTTTTTTTTTTTGTAGGCCGAGGACGCTTCCCAAGCTTCACCAATCAAAATGGCGAATTAACTTTTACTCTAGGTCAAACCAGAATTCTCTTGATCCTAGGTTAAACGATGCGGCCGTGCATAGCGGCTAAACACACACACACACACACACACACACAGACGGAGTGTTTTATATATATAGATATATATGACCAAAAAAAATATGTACTTCTTTCCTTGGATACTTATAACGAATGTATGACAAAAAATACACACACATATTCTTCTTTGCTTGGAAACTATTATATGTATATATGACAAAAAATAAAATATATTATTCTTTGATTGGAAACTAGTATATAATAAAATATATATATATATATATATATATATATATATATATATATATATATATATATATATATATATATATATATATATATATATATATATATATATATATATATATATATATATATACATGTAAATACTTCTTGCTTGGAAACTTATAACGAATGTATGAATAAAAAAAAAAAAACTTATTCTCCTTTGCTTGGAAACTATTATATAACGAAAAAAATATCATCCTCTGCTTGGAAACTATTATAAATATATGACAAAAATATATACTTCTTTGCTTGAAAACTATTATGACAAAAAAAAATATTCTTTGCTTGGAAACTATTATATATATATATATATATATATATATATATATATATATATATATATATATATATATATATATATATATATATATATATATATATATATATATATATATATATATATATATATATACTTCTTTGCTTGAAAACTTATAATGAATGTAGAGTGATTTGTTCATTACAGGAGATGTCAAGAGTGTGACCTATGACCCACAGACTGACCTTACATGAACAAAATATTGCCTAGGGTTAATTAATGGACTTTGTGATGTAGTCAGAAAATTGGAGGTAAATGAGTCCTTCGAATATTGCCACGAAACACTTACCTGTATGGAAGGTGCTTGTTTTGTGGCATAGTCTGGAGGAATCAGAAGCATCCTATTCTCATACATGATCACAGGGTCGTTAATTTATGAGAGGGGGGAGGGGGGGTGGGGGGTTTAGAGAGGGGGGAAGGGGGTGTTTTCTTGGTGAGGTATATAACTCGGCTTTGGCACATGTTAATTAATGGGGGGGGGGGGGGAGGGTAGTACACTTTAATAGTAGTAGTAGTAGTAGTAATAATAATAGTAGTAGTATTGGTATTTATTATTATTATTATTATTAGAATTACTGCTATTATTGTTATTATTTTTATTATTATTATTATTATTATTTTCATTATTGTCATTATTATTATTATTATTATTATTATTATTATTATTATTATTATTATTATTAGAATTACTGCTATTATTGTTATTATTTTTATTATTATTATTATTATTTTCACTATTGTTATTATTATTATTTCGACTTTGCATCATACAAGTTACCCTCAAGAAACTATTAAAAGATTTATTGACATTATAATTACAACTTATTTGAAACCGGTTATCACAAATTCAAGATTGCACTAAGTCAACTTGTAATTATTATGATTGTGTGTGCATGGTGTGTGTATGTTACGTGTGTCTGTATTTGTGTATGTATTCATGTGTGTGTTTTTGTGTGTGTGTGTGTGCGTGTGTTTTTGTGTGTGTGTGTGTGCGTGTGTGTGTGTGTGTGTGTGTGTGTGTGTGTGTGTGTGTGTGTGTGTGTGTGTGTAATAAATAAATCCAACGAGAAACACAAGTGCCTAAGAGATCGAAGGGCCACGTATACCCAAGACTGAAACTCCTGTTGTTGTTGCTGCTTGAAATCCCTGTCAGTGTGATTAGTATTTAAAGACAAATAGATGAGAGCTCAGACAAACCCAACAAGCAACAGCAACAACAACAACATCAACAACACCAGTAAGGAGGGAGAGGGAGAGGGTGACGACGAAGGGTTAGGAAGGAAGGAAGGAAGGAAGGAAGGAGAGAGCAAGAGAGGGTGTGTGAGTACCCTGGATTAAGATGAAATATTAGACTTGCAACACCCTATTAAGAAGGTGAATGGCGAGTGGACGGAGGAGGGTGTCTGTCTGTCTGTGTGTGTGTCTGTCTGAGATGATGAGGGGAACTCAGTATAGCATAGAGGGTTGAGAAGTTTACAAGCACCAAGAGGGAACCAGGACTTAAATTGTCTGGTTTGTCTGTCTGGCTGAGAGAAGGAGAGAGGAGAGTAAAGGTGAGAAAGAAGAGGCTGAGAGAGAGAAAAATAAGTGAGGAGAGGAATGGAATGAGGGGGATGGAAGGATGTGGAAGAGGGTGGGAAGGAGAGAAAGAAGAGACTGAGAGAGAGAAGAAAAAGAGAGTAGAGGTATGGGATGAGGAGGTTGGAAGGGTGAGGAGAGGAAAGAGGAAAAAGAGGAAGCTGGAAGGAAGTGGAATAGAGAAGGAAGGAGAGGAAAATAGA
>JAWZYT010002397.1:112500-118343 GCA_034508575.1 Petrolisthes manimaculis | reverse complement strand
CGTGAGGTTGGAATGTGAATCTTCTTTAACCTTTAATAGAACATTTGATAATATTAATTTGTAGATTAATAGCGCTCTCATAGTCTGTGATAAATGCATTACCTTATTTTAATATCTTTTTTTTTTTTTTTTTTTTTTTTTTTGCATCATATTTTTCTCCTTTTTGGGTTGTTTTCATTTTTTGTTTTGTTTTGATTGATCAGCTTGTATGGAATAAAAATATATACAGGTTCAGACAATCCTCACACAACTTACTTACTGATTAGGGAAGATATTGTGGCTGAAAGCTGATGTATCCCATTCATAATAATACAAAAAACAAACATTGTAGGTAAATCTGTGAACAAGGTGGTGGTGGTGGTGATGGTGATGGTGATGGGACTCATTCATAAAGATCTCGTGTTTATATTTTTATATTTACGAACACAAACTTATGAGTTACTAGCATGCACTTGAACGCTGAATCGTGTTTTAATATACGGGACTATTATACTGTAGAATAAAAGTTTGTATCACAGGTTGGCAGAATGTAGATACACAAACACCAGTTAAGGGTTATTAAGTTATTAGTATATTTTGGGTAGCTACATTATTGAAGTGCCTCGATTCCTCCTAAGTTATATATGCCAGGAAACAGGACCCGATGAATAAAAATATAATGTTGCTCGGAAGAGTTTGGGGGAATCAGTTGCTCCACGTGACTTGACGAAACAGTTGTCTATGTAATCATGGTTACTCCAGGCTTCCCCTTTAAGGACCCCCCCCCCCCCCCCCGTGATGTAGTCAGAAAATTTGAAGGTTAGAGAGTCCTTCAAACACTTGACACGAAACACCACCCACAGTAATAAATTAAAGGAACTTGTTTCGTGGCATAGTCAGGAGGAATCAGAAGCCAACAGGTCTCATACATGATCACAGGGTCCTTAATTAATGTCGTATTTCATCTACTTACTCTGTGCACAAATTTAGACTTAAGAGTTACATATAAACTTACAAGATATCGATTGACTCAGGGAAACAGTTACACATTACACAGTAGAATTATTTTAACACTTAGTTGAAGATTAAGTTGAAGATTATTATTGTGTTAGTGTATTCATTTTATATATCACATGTTAGCCTGTCCTTTAAAATACTGAATGAGTTATATCATAGGAACTTTCAATGTTGATACCAAGACCTGTTAGTTATTGTGCAAACATTTTATTGTTTATGCTGAAATAAACAATTCATTAAATTAGTAAGATATTGTGTGTAGTTTTTTATGGGGAATCTACCTCCTATAGTCAATCAAAACGTCAATAAAATCATAACATTGGTTCATATTTAATTCACTGGGTTGTCAGAAGCTATATTATTGACCACACAACAAACATATGGGTATATTTAAACCAAAGGCAAAGTACAATAAAGAAAACATAGAGACACAAACAGGAATTTACTTTTAGTCACTATTAATCCAAACACCATCATGAGGCAGAGTTAATATTATCCATGTGAGGTCGAGAGGAAAATGTTTAAGGGACCCTGTGATGTAGTCAGAAATAATTGGAGATAATTATACGAGTCCTTCAAGAATTGCCACGAAACACGACCAATATAGAAGGAGCTTGTTTCATGGCATAGTTAGGAGGAATCAGAAGCCTCCAGTTTTTTTGTTTTTATTCATACACGATCATCACAGGGTCCTTAATTAAGCTGTAGTACATTAGACAACCAGCAGATTATTATTTTCCTGCGAGACACATTCACTATTACAGTAGGTCTGCTGTAGTTAGCGTATATGCATCGTTACAACCACATACAGTACATATAGCCATCTCTTACAGTCGTCTTCAGATGTTCGGGTGATGTTTCCTTCATATATTATATCCTCTGTTATACTTTTTACAGTCTTTTATTTTGCATCTGCATCTGTTATATTATATTATATTATTCATTTATTTAGTTTCAAGAACATGGTGAAGGCAAAATAGATTACTATAAAATAATGATAATGAACAGAGTGACCGTGATGCTTAGAAAACATCTCCCCAACACCAGGAGATTGTTACTGTTAAAGATGCTGTTGTAAGTACCCAAGTGAAGCGCCTCCTTCCCAATGTGTGTGTCTCTGCATGGATGGGAGCCGCGTGCCAAATGAACAAGTTGTGATGAGGTGTTGTGTTTGTATGTATGTATGTATGGAGCAAGGAGGAGTAAGGCCCCGTATAGCTTACTCTCTCTCTTGTCAACCATGCATGCACTGACTATTATAACACACACACACACACACATACTTACTTACACATACTTACACTCACCACACATCAACACACACATACACACTTACATATTTACTTAAACACACACACACCACACATCAACACACACACATCAACACACACACACACACCTTGAAGATTTGGGTGTGGACTCCGTTGTATCATGAAGGGACGTGTGTCGTAAGGAAGGCGGCTCTTCACGTTTAGCTGTAATACTCTATAATAGAATGTAAGGTTTAATTTGTTGTTATACTCTTCGCCAGCTGATGATGCGACTCACATACTTTCAGACGACACATTCCTTCGCCCAGACACAAAGCCGCCAAAATTAGGAAGGGGTAGAGGTACAGTAGATCTATGGATGGTCCTTTTTGCGTACATTTTTTCTTCTCTCATTTTTTTAATGACTACTCAAAAAGCTTACTTATTTTTTTGGAATCCATTTATATACATTTTTTGCAAGTATTTTTGTCATACTTTTTTTAGCACGAGAATTTATACACTCATATGATTTTTTTTTTGTATACTTTTAAATAAGTTGACTTTTTAAAAAGATATATATTTATATATATATATATATACATATGAATGTTTAACTCCCTTTGTGTAAATAATCAATGGTTACTTTTTCTGTGTCAACTTATATTCTCCTAACTCCTTAAATGTTTAATCACTTATATATTATTAGGTATAAAGTCACACATTACACTCTCACTTTATCAGTTCGAGAGATTTAAGAAAAGGAAATGAAATTGACTGAAGATTTTAGTGCATGCTCTCATAATACTCATATTATTACTACTACTATTATCATAATCATTGTTATTATTATTATTATTATTTATTTATTTATTATTATTATTCATTATTATTATTATCCCAGCAAACTACTAAGTAAGTTTATGAATTTCACCCCCACACCTTTTTGGCAGCATAGTATCAGTATGTGTAGACTTTTTTACATACTGTATATCGTACGTCTTATGCAGTCGCCATCCTCAGTTTTTTCGTATTCATATTTACTACCACATTTTCCATTACTTTTTCTCTACATTGTGTATTTTATGTGATATGTGTCAGATCCGTTGTGCTGTACTGTTCCATAACATTTATCGCATGAACAAAAATTATAGAAATCTATCATTGATAATATTTAGCTCAGCAGCAACAAGAAATATGCATACAAATTTTTGATACAGTCTTTTTTTGTTGTTTTTGTTTTTGAGGGGTAGTCGTCTGGAGTTAGCACTGGCGATTGTGATCATTGCGTCCTTTCCATCTTTCAGAAAAATCCGTCTCCTTTGAAAAATCAGTTTCGTTCAGTGATGACCTCCCAGATCTGAGCACACCGCCTAAACAACACGTCCCAGCAGGTAAATCAACTGTTGTATGCCCTCCCTCCCTCCCTCCCCTCCAAGGCAACTTATACCCTAAACCACCCTTCCCTTCCCTTCCCTCCCTCCCTCCCTCCCTTCAAGTCAACTTATACCCTAAACCACCCTTCCCTTCCGTCCCTCCCTCCCTCCCTCCAAGGCAACTTATACCCTAAACCACCCTTCCCTTCCGTCCCTCCCTCCCTCCCTCCCTCCCTCCAAGGCAACTTATACCCTAAACCACCCTTCCCTTCCCTTCCCTTCCCGTCCCGTCCCGTCCCGTCCCGTCCCGTCCCGTCCCATTCACTCTATACACACACACACACACACACACATACATACATACATACCCCTCTCTCTCTCTCTGCCCCAGTGTTATACCCCCTCCCCCCTCTCTTTCGGACACCCATGAGCCACCCAGCCAGCCAACCTTTTTGTCATAGCTAATTCAGTTAAGCGTAATCATCGTTTTTTTGTTTTTTTCACCTTTCTTTTCTTTCGTCTCGGTGTTTTTCGTTTTTTTTTTTTTTTTTTTTTTTTTTTTTTTTTTTTTGTTTACAGCGTGGAGACTTCGGGTGGGTGGGAACGATGAGTGCGTTGACCCCCATAATTTGTTGGGGGGGTGGGGTGGGGTGGGGGGTGGGTGCTGCCTGACTGACTTGACTCATTTTGTTTGTTGTCATAATAATTATATTCACTCACGCACAACAAACACTGCATTGCGCTGCTGTGCCTCTTGGTTTCCATTCTTGCCTGACTGGCGTGTATAAATTTTGTTTGCATGGAGAAAGAAACTGATTAGAAAGAGTAAAAAATAATCACCAAAGTTAATTCATTACTCAGATGGTTGGATCTCCTTAATCAATTCTTCCTCAGTTTAATTAAGCATTCGGCAGCTGTTATTTTGCTCACCATTTACCGCCAAAGTTCCTCATATCCAAAGTCTCTCTATCCTCGGGCTTTGTACAACTTGTATGATGGTTAAAGAGGTCGTAAGGTCAAACTCAGTGCAAGCATATAATTTTATATTGACTCCACTACGCTCCTAAGGCAAATTGTACGACGTATTGAATTAATAACTCCTGTGGGATACTGTTTGACTTGTTAGGTTATTATCCTTTTTTTTCTTTTTTCTTGGGGGTGGGGGCGTGGGGGGGTTGGGGGGGTGGAGACTTGTGTACACTTGACTTCATAATTAACACTGATAATACTATGTCACCTACTCATTTACATTGATGACCCTGAACCAAGTAGAATAATTCGTCAATCTGTTTAAAATATCTATATAAATATATGCAACTTTGTTTGTAGATGTTGAATTAAATCATACAACATCGGTTCCAAAAATGTTAGGGACCCATTTCCTCGGCAGTGTCCAGTCATAAAACTTCCTAAAAGAATTCACAGTAAAATACATAACATTACCCATTGCCGTCATCATTCAAAAAAAAAAAAAAAAAAAAAAAAAAAAAAAAGTTAAACTCGTGGATATTCAGACAATTTATCATGGCGGCTGACTTTCATGACGGGAGATAATTATACAATCAAGGCCATTGAATTAGGCGGATGGTCGGACACGAATAAATCCTCGTCAAAATCGTACCAGCCATGCAATCTTTACAGAGAGATTTAATTCCCTGGCTGATTTGTTGTGTAAATAGATTCAGTCATCAATAGTCGCTCAATATCTAGTGTCATTCCCATCCTAATAAGAATTCTCACTGTGGTAAAAACTTGTTAGTTACACAAGAGGAAATGATAACACTACATTGACCTTCACTGATATAATAATACACGAGGATACCATCGTGTCTAACCCACCTGAGTCGAAGCCCTGAGATCCGGTTTTTGGATGACAGCCCACCCAGGCTATCACGAGGCTACCTACACACATCTCGAGCCAATGGAGGTTTGGAGTGGGCTGTCGTCCAGAAACCACCTGCTTCAGATCTCGTGCTTCGCCTCAGGTGGGCTGGAGACTATGTATGGTATATGAGTGTACAGTTGCCAAAAAAGGTATTGCGACAAATCTTGATAGAAGTTTAACCATAGTAATATCCACAACTATTTGTAGGGACTATAAGCATGTATAACAGAAGGAAATATACATATCCTTCTGTAATACAAACAACTATGGACATTAATATATTTAATGTTGTATCAATAGCTGTCGCAATACCTTTTTTGGCAACTGTACATACATACA
>JAWZYT010002397.1:2500-107500 GCA_034508575.1 Petrolisthes manimaculis | reverse complement strand
GACAGGTGTGAAGCCCACGTGTTTGATTTGTTTACAGTTGGTTGTATTTCTTAAACTTTATCATGCTTCATTTCATTTCATCTCTATTTCTAAATTATTATGTTTCATTTAATTTCAATTTATAAAAGTTTATCATGTTTCATTTCATTTCATCTCTATTTCTAAAGTTTATCATGTTTCATTTCATTTCAATTTCTAAAACTTTATCATGTTTCATTTCATTTCAATATCTAAAACCTTATCATGTTTCATTTCAATTTATCTCCATTTCTAAAACTTTATCATGTTTCATTTCATTTCATCTCCATTTCCTATTCCTATTGTTGACATCATTTTTTTTTTCTTGTTTTTTCATTTTCATTTTCTGTTTGTAATTATTTGCATCAAAGAGCCATCCATGTTTTTATTTATTTTTTAGCTTCATGATAATGTTTTTGTTTTTGTTTTTGTTTTTGTTTTTTAATATATGTGTGTCATATTTTGTGTCTCATGTTCAAGGTATAAATGTGATGGAAGTACAACATTATTATTATTATTATAAATTGTTTTGCATTGATAGATTTTAAACATAATTATAAATTCATGTGGACCTGTTGAATTGTTTGTTGAATTGTTTGTTTGTTTGTTTGTTTGTTTGTGTATACTTGTTTTTTCCTTCGCAACTTTCCTTATTCCTTTATTTTTTTTTCATTTATTTATATTTATCCAGCTTAAATTTTCAGTGGGTTCTAGCAGAAAAAAAAAAAATGTATGTATGGTATAAATCGAACCTTGGTGTCAAAAATGTTCACCCCTCTGTGTGTTGTTTGTTGCTTCCCCTTCCTTCCCTTCCCTTCCCTTCCCTTCCCTTCCCTTCCCTTCCCTTCCCTTCCCTTCCCTCCCCTTCCCTTCCCCTTCCCTTTCCTTCCCTTCACCTCTGTCCTCATTGGTTAGTATTCCCTTCCCTTCCCTCCCCTCCCCTCCCTTCCCTTCCCCTCCCCTTCCCTTCCCTTCCCTTCCCTTCCCCTCCCTTTCCTTCCCTTCCCCTCCCTTCCCATCCCTTCTCTTCCCTTCCCCTCCCCTTCCCTTCCTTCCCTCCCCTCCCCTCCCCTTCCTTCCCTTCCCCTCCCCTCCCTTCCCTTCCCTCTCCTTCCCTTCCCTTCCCTTCCCTTCCCCTTCCTTCCCTTCCCCTTCCCTCCCCTTCCCTTCCCTCCCCATCCCTTCCCTTCCCTTCACCTCTATTAACATTGGTTAGTCTTTCCTCTACTTTGAGTTCAATGGAGTAGAGTGAGCGCACCGTGAAATGAGGTTAATTAATTACAACCAACAATTAATTAAGTTAGATTCTGTTTTGTTTTCGTGTTTTTTTTTTTTTCCAAATTTGCGATACCGAAAAAAATATATATATCTATTTTTATTATCCTATTTGCAAAGGATGTTATGCTAATATTAATGAAGGTAGCTGTAGACCCATTTAAGTAATCAAGATATGTATATATTTTTTTATGTTTTATGCTTAGGTGTAGAAAGTAATTATTAATCAAACTAGGACATTAATTCGATTTTTTTTTTTTTTTTAGAAAGTGTGAGAAATCATATCTTGCGAACACAGATAAATGAAAATAATAAATTAAATGAATAGAATAAATGAAATGAATAGAAAATAATATGAGATGAGGCTCCAATATCTCACGAATACACTCATTACAAAAATACCGTAATAATTATTTCCCGTGCTAAGGAGAAACATAACGCTTACGATGAATAATAATAATAATAATAATGTTCCGTATTATATTTGTCGTTATGGGATAGAAGAAACCCTTAATAATAATAATAATAATAATAATAATAATAATAATAATAATAATAATAATAATAATAATATAGTTTGGTAACCTAGTCAGAAAAGTCTCGGATTTTTTACCCACATGGAGTTTGATTATTTTATTTACTTTCTTTTTTAATGTTATATAATATGGCAATAAAAGATACGTTATGTACTGTTGGCCACAATAATTCGTACACAGTGTTATTTTTTTCGAAGGTTTACATAATTAACATGTAGAACAATTGTGTAAGACTATAATAATTATATACGTAACTGCAATACAACATTATTTTTAAGTTTGTTGTTTTGGTAATCACGGAGGTTTTATATTTATTATATTTAGTAATTATTTATATAGTGGAAGTAAGCGAAGATGAAGGAATGTAGGAGAGGCATAACTCAGATTATCTCTTATCATTATCTCTTATCATTATTCAATACTAATTTATAATACATAATTCAATACTAATTTAGGCAACACCTTCTAAACGGAGGGTGATTTCTACCCTTCAACGAGATGACACACAATTCAAGAAGGGATAATAATATTGGCTAAACAAATAGTTATATAAATATGACCAAGGACATAGACTGGTGTGTACCTCAGTATAGATGTAAGGAATTTATTTATGTTGCAGAGTTTGGAGGAATTATACATTAACCTTATATATCAGAACAAAATAGGTTTTATATATATACAGTATATAGATTATTTTATATCGTCGTCGACAAAGTAAAGGATATTATTTTCTTCATATAATCTGTGCCACAAAACAGCCTCCCCCGGCCCCATCCCATTGTAGAGTAGGTGTTCTTTAGGTAATCAATTTGAAGGGATCTGTGGCCTCCAATCCTCCGATATCATTACACAAATAACACCTCGTTGAAATGTGTAATTAAATAGTGTATGTGTTCAACCCTCAAACGACGAGTCACATTATTATTATTTCACTGTCGTTCGCCTAACTAAGAATTTTTTCTAGACACTCGTAACTGTGATTCAGACAACGCCCTTCTCGCCACAAGTCCCTGTGAGTCAAGAGTTTCAAACATGTGTTCATTAAACCATTACACGATAACTATTCTTCTATGTATTATTTATTTTTACACTGGCAATTTCAGACCCGGTCCATTGTCACAAGGAATAATACCCCGTCGTTTATGGGTTAAAATAACTACTACCATGATTATGATGTCAAATACTTCTCAATACATATAAATATACAGGGTGCAAAGTAGAGAGTAAAAGTTAGTTTTGGTGTGATTAAGTTTTAGAACACGTCCTCATGGTTTCATAATTAATAACACACTTTGAAAAGAAAGGTATCCTACATAATGAAAAAAAAAAAAAAAAAAAAAAAAAATGTACCACAACCTAACTCTTCACTACATTATTTGTTTTACGTTGGGGAACTCGAATTAATTTTACTCACCATAGGAAAGATAATGGACTCAAGGTGTGACTGGCTATGATGGTGATGGTGATGGTGATGGTGATGGTGATGGTGGTGATGATGGTGATGATGGTGATGATGATGGTGATGATGGTGATGGTGGTGATGGTGATGGTGATGGTGGTGGTGATGATTGTGATGATGGTGATGGTGATGGTGATGGTAGTGATGGTGATGGTGATGATGATGGTGATGATGGTGATGGTGGTGATGGTGATGGTGATGATGATGGTGGTGGTTGAATGGGGATTATTATTGTTTTTTTCCTTACTTATTATTAAACACCATAATTATGAAGTTACCTGATATTTATGAATTCCTCACATCGGCTTTACATTATTATTATTATTATTATTATTATTATTATTATTATTATTATTATTATTATTATTATTATTATTATTATTATTAGACATGTGTTTCGTATAATCTGTGAAACTATGAGGACTTAAACTAGACTCAAAGAAACAGTAAAATTGTTTATATATTTAATTTATAAACCCAAAATGGAGTGCAAATCATTTCGAATCATCCACCCTGTGTATAAATTATGATGTTAATGATCACCTAATTATTATGCCCTTAATACCGAAACATCCATAATCAATAATAAATAAATAAATAAATAAATAAATAACCAATCATCTTATTAACAGACTTGATAGATAAATAAGTGGGATATGATGTAATTTCTGTGTGTGCATGTTTTTAAATGTCTTTTTTTTTTTTTTTCCTTCATGTTATTGTTATCTTCGTTCACAGTTCATTCATCATTGCACTATATTTATTTATTTATTTCCCTCTTTTATGGACTAATAATTTTGAGATCCATATTGTGGTTTTTTTTTTAATTAATGTCGGGTGAACGACTGACATTTATAATAATTAGTGTACCAGTTAAATTTCACATTATTAAGTATTACAAACAGGATCATAATTCCTTAAAACGTAGAATGGTGTATTGGACTCGTATTTTTTTTTTTATTATTTACCTCATTTCTTCTTATATATATATATATTTTTTTTTTCTAGTCAGGTATCGAACAGCAGGATTGTGTACATGCACTGCACACGTCTTTGTACACACACACACAAACAAACACACACAAACACACACACACACACACACGTGAGATATTTAGATAGAAAAAGTTGCCAGAATTCGCATTACTTAAATTAGTTGGGCACATTATAAATTGCCACGAAACTTTTGATGATAGAAACCATCAGTAAAACTCAAGATTTCATTCATATGTTTTTTAGGGACAAGAACAAAAAAATGCTTTCAAAAATCTACAAAGCTCTAGCTATATATAATTATTTAGGCTATTTATTATCACCCACCATCCGTATAGTCAACCCTGCAACATCATCTAGCAACCTCACACAATAATAATTCATAAAGGTCCCTGTGATCGTGTATAAAAAAATAATGGAGACTTTTGATTCCTCCTGACCATGCCACGAAACTAAGCTCCTTCCATATTAATATATACTGTAGGTGTGTGTGTATCGTGGCAACAAGTATTTGAAGGACTCATTGATCTCCAAATTTATTACTATATAATATATCACAGGGTCAATTAATATATCAATCAATCAATCAATCAGAGTTCTCCCAGAATGATCACCATTTATTAAACTCACCTAATTATTATTATAGTATATAATTATACGACCTAATCTCCATCTGTTATAGCCTATAGCAGTCAGTATAATTCAGAGGACAGTCTCGGGGGGGGGGGGGGGGGGGGGGAGTATGTTTGTTTACCTCCAACTACAACAACAACTACAAACAAAAACAACAATAACATTACAGAAATTTAATCACGAAATCGATGCGTCCCTTGTCTATACGAATTTTAAGGGAATTATTAAATATTCTCTTGTTGGTAATACTGTAGATTGTAAAGGCACCTATAGGCTACTACTGATTCCTCCAAACTATACCATGCAACACACGCGACCTTAATGTTACTGTTGGGTGGCATAGTTTGGAGGAAGCACAAACCTTCCAGTTCACCAACCAACAAAAGAATCTTCTCTTAATTAATTGGACATTGATCTGAAGCGTTTTGGAGAGACGTATCGAACAATTTTTTATTTTGATCGTAAGAATTGGCATCAGAACCACATTATTTAGTTATAGCCACAGCACCAATTAGAGATAAAGATATAGCAATAATAATAATAATAATAATAATGATAATAATAATATATGATAATTATAATAAGACAAGTTGATGCAGCAGTATCGCCACAAACTAATTCTTTACAAGATACGGTACAGTCCCTATATTGGGTTCTATTGATTCTTTCCGTCTCTGCCTTTTCTTTATTTATTTATCAGACGTGGACTGGATTAAGATGATTCAGTTTCTTCACTTCCCGTTCGTGTCTCAAACATTATATTCATTTTTTGACTTTATTTAGGATGGATAAACTGCGCGATAAATTACTGTGACACAATTACCACTAGATGTTCTGTTATTGTTTTGAGAAGGGAATTGAGGGATGCATAACAAGTACCATTGTAGTGTTTAGTCCATTAATTAACCTTCTATCTATATAGCGTATCATCGACTTCCGTATACGAAACGTTTTAATTTGTTTATGTGCCGCTGTTTGCTCCGGTTCTTACGTCAATGACATCGGATATGTTGTTGTTGGGGTGTAGTGTATATAGTTTGTATGGAGGCACGATGGTCATACAAACTTGTGTGTGATTCCCATGTTGTCATTGTGTGTGTCTGCCACCAATAGTTTCAGGTGTGCTTTATGTTTGAGCCCTCTTTATTCTGGAGTACTTTGCAATGGAACAAAAGTTTGATTAACTTATCGTATAATATTATGTTGTGTGAGTTACAAATGCTATGGGGCCGATGCTATTTATGGGGCACGTGCTAAATTAATTCATACATTGTATTTCATAATATATTGTCATTTTAAATCAAAACAATAATTCAAACCAATTCTATATATTTTATTAAGATCATATCAGCAATAATGTGGAAACACATACATAATTAACACAATTACTTAACCCTATAACAAATATTTCCTTGCGAAAATGGGGCCCCAGATGTAACCCATAGATATTCTCCAGGCGCCATATATACTTAATTAACCCAACACAGATTTAGTGAAGAAAAATTTTCAGACGAGTTCGAAAGACAGTTCGTCTAGTCTCGTAGGTGACGTTAGTAAGTATTAATAACATAATATAAAAGGCTTGCGTTATAGATATAGCTAAAGTTTACCACCTCAGTTGGATTAGAAGCCATACTGAGTGTAGCACATTGTTTTAACTCTGTGATGTATGAGAGGTACAGTACAGGTTGTATACATTCGATTGGTTATGACCTGAAATCGGAATGGAATGATGAGGATGGTGGCCAGTACAGTACTACAGGGGGTGCCAGTACAGTACTACAGGGGGTGCCAGTACAGTACTACAGGGGGTGCCAGTACAGTACAACAGGGGGTGCCAGTACAGTACTACAGGGGGTGCCAGTACAGTACAACAGGGGGTGCCAGTGCCAAAACTAAAACTCCTCGGCGGTGTGGCTTCTTGTGGTGTCAACTTGCAGACTCGTTGAGAGCCAATAGCAACAACAGCAGCCTGGAGAGACCTGCCAACTGTCTCACCACTACCACCACTACCAACAACAACAACAACAACAACAACACCACCACCACCTCCACCTCCACTTTGACCACCACTACCACCACCACCACCACCACCACCTCCACAACCAGTACCTCCAACAAGCCTCTCCCGCCACCTAAACCTCCAAATCTGATGCTCACCCGTCCGTCTCTCTCCCTACAGAACTCTACAGGTACTGGCCGCCCGCCCACCTCCCAACCCCATCTCCCCTCCGCCCCAGCACGATGCCACAAATTATATCTCTAACCTGTAGATATGTTTTGGGTGTCACTATTCCCCCTCCCCTTTGCACCGGCAGCCATCTTATTACACCTGGTGATGGTTGGGTTGTGTTAGATGATTACTGAGGATGATGCATTCACTTCGCCAATACTTTTCTTGCCCGTTCACTCACAACTATCACTACTACTACTACTACTGCTACTGCAAGCCATCCTCCTCCTCCCTCACCACCTCACGCTCCTCCCATCTCTTCATGCCACTTATATCTACCTTTATTCTTTTTCATCTGGTTTACTCTGTACTGCCATAACACACTCACTGCTGCCTCCTTACCTTTCTTTAACTGCTTCACTTCCACACTCATCATCAGTTCCACTATATACAGTACTTCTATACCCGTGCACTTTAACCCACTAGAACCACTTTCCATTTCCATCTGTTATCATGACAGGTGCTGACTTCTATAACAGCTATGCACTGCCATTTATTAGAGCACATACTGTCGCTACCACCAGTTACAACTACCAAGCATTATCACCATCTCCACCTCCACCACCAATACCACTACCACCACAAATCACTACTAGTCCCTGCCACTACCACCACCACCACCACCACCACCTATCCAGTTATACACAGGCTTACCACCACCACCACCACCACCACCACTACCACCACTAGCCACTATCTCCCCAACCACTACCACCACCATCGCTAACTGACCACTATCACTCCTACCTTCAAACGTTACCACCGTCAACTGTTACCACTGCCAACTACAGTACTACTAACCACTATCACCCCAACCACTACTACCAGCCGTTACCACCACCACTAACCACTGTCACTACCACATACCGTACCCTATCCTTTGCAACCTGTCCTTCACACACCAAGCCGGGCACCTCAGTACTCTGTAGAAGAGGACTTGACGCCAGATTAGACAGATAACCACAACCACCATCATCTTCACACGAGGATTTAGTTCATCACAAGAAATGAAGAATGGACACTTTTAGTATACAAATTCCAATCAGTTTTGGTTGATTGGGGCGACTTACTTACTTACTTACTTACTTACTTACTTACTTACTTACTTATTTACTTGGGCTGGCTGGTTCTTCATTTTCCTGTGCATATAGAAGTGATGCTTAGCTAGCTTGCACAACATTTTGTTTATATGTGCTGCCATTTTTTTATTATTATTATTCTATCACGATCATTGCTGATAATGCCAGACCAATCTGTACAAATGCTTGCACTTAAATCGACACCCTTAGGAACTTATAGACACAATTAGCTTAGGTTTATGCACATCATTAGCATCGATAGAATTAAGTTAGGTCTCTGTATAGCATTAGAATAGAATAACAATATGTACATAATAATTTAAGAGTGACAACTTAGTGAGCGAAACTTACTATATATGAACTGGAAAGGGAAACCTTGACACCAACCTTTCCTCTGTGTATATTACAAACACGTTGAAAGTTACAACATTCGACCCTTTCTGAATAGGGGCCATATGTAAGAAAACTCATCCCCAACACTACGACAGTTCTCATCGCTGTTGTTTGCATACGACCCTAGGAGATTGGTGTATACAATATATCAACCAACTACAACTGAATGACTCGCTCTTAGAGCCGTGTGCAAGAAAATGTATTCATGGGCAGGGAGATGAAGATGACTGATAAGATGCTTCATTTGTTTCATAGACTACTTGGAGCTATTTACTAGTCATCCTAATAATCACTGAACTAACCCACTGTTATTCTAGCATAGAGCCCTTATTCAGGAGACATCATTTTAAGTCTCTTCTTGCCCTGTGAAACAACTTTCCCCTCAGCATTCTTTGACATTGTAGAACATAGTCAATATTGGTGTATAAAACACACACATTACTGCATGGGTTTATTATTAGTAAAGTATTAGAGCTTCTAGAAAAGAGTTTAGAAAACAAATAATAGAATAGAATACGTTTCTATTCTGTGACAGCAATCACCAATTTTCCTTTATATTATAATTTATTTATGCATTATTGCACCAAAATTAATTTATTACTACAAGAAATATTCTGTTAATATGGTTATAACAAAATCTGTCCTTTTAATATATTAGTAATGTAAAATATGGCATTTATATAAGGAAATTATGTTAAGAGATTGAAGTTGTCAGTTGTGGAGAGTTGTATAGAAAAGAAATATAATCTTAGTAAAATATAAATAGGCAAAGGGTTCAAGTTGCGGCATCTTTTATTCCAAGTCTGTTATGGAGTGAAATGGAAAATATACGATTGGCCATTACCAGATAATTTGACTTATATTACCACGAGAGGACCTATTAAAAAAAATAGCTAGAGTTCAACGTATTAAAAAGACTATTAATTAAGACATTGTACACTCCCTTATTGCCATCACTATATTATGAGTTTTCCCACCTTTGGACAGATCGCCAACAACGCACATAATAATAATACTGTAGGCTACAGTAGTTCTTTTGATAGTAGAGTGACTCTATAGAGTCACGTTTATTAGATATTAGGCAGTTTTTAGGCTACCGGTACACTCGTGATACATATAGTAATTTCTGACCAGAGTGTGAGGAGCAGAAAGCTTCGAATCGCCTATCTGCTGGTATTGCTCATTTCCCCACCTATAGAGGCTGAGTTCGAATGTTGGGTGTGTGTGTGTCTGTCACTCTGTGATGCCTGCAGCTGCTATTCGTCTCTGGTCAGAAATTACGTATCACGACTCTCACGAGTGTACGTGTTGTTTGCCCCAAGAATAGGAAATGAAATGCAGACTAACAAGGCAGGTCAGCACCAGAACCACGTGTAGCACACACACACACACACAACGTCTCTGGGATCTGAAGTTATTTGGAGTGACAATGGAGTCGGAAATCGAAAATGTTCAGTTATACTGGGTATGTATATCTAGGGTGGCCATTTTTGAATTTCCAAAAAGTAGGACACTTCATAATTATTATATATATATGAGAAAAAAAAAAAAGAACTAATGAAACTGAAAATAAAAGTAGATTTCACTGCACATATATATAATAGATTTTGGTGCACTCACGGCCTCACCATGATTGCCTGAAGGTATACTTCCTTTTGTCCTCTACCAGCCATCTCTTAAGTTTGCCCTCAGTTTCGATCAAACTTTTGACATTGTATAACTCTCTCTCATACTTATTGATTTACATTATTTTTTTTCCCTCGCCCCAAGAAAGTAGGACAAATGTACCGGTACGTCCGGAGTTAGGTTGCGCCGGATGTAGGACAAAGGGTTAAATAGGAGGACAGTCCGGTGTTACACCGGACGTCTGGCCACCCTATGTATATCTCGATTGAATCTTTTTTTCACGAAGTATAATAATGATGGTAAATATTGAAATGATTGCTGTTATTGCGTACTGTTTTTCTACCTTCATTACCCACTTATTTAGACCAAGACTATTACGAGAGAAACACCATAGATGAAAAATGTGTAAATATTGAATGAATTACCGTTATTGCATATAGGCCTACAGTAGTTTTTCTACCTCCATTACCCACTTATATATACAATTTTCTTCTATGGCATTTCCTCCACAAATTCCCCATTTCCAAGATGGGGCATTTTGAAATTAGCCTGAACTAACCTAACCTAGACCGCATCAGACTACCAGGACCTAACCTAGTCAGACTACCGAGACCTAACTTGGGCAAACTACTGGGACCTAACCTGGGCAAACTACATGGAAATATTCGTGATAAAGTACAATAAATGACTGGCAAATACTGGGACCTAGCCGAATTACTGGCAACACTGCTACAAAACAGTAATTCTTTCAATAAATACTGTACCTAATTTTCTTTGCATAACTATAAATGTCTGTCGTTAGCAAAGTAAGTTAGCACTAACTAAGTAATACGAAATATGGATTTTTTGTTCCATTTCTTTGGACTGAGTATATTTCATGGTAAAATTTTGCATATGAATCCATGGAAGTAATATTAACATGATTTTTTCAATATATTGGACCATTGTTAAGACGTGTTTCCTCTGGAGGATGGACCCTGATTCTTCCTTTCAGTTCTACAACTGTCTCTTCTTTACTTTTATTTTCATTGTACAGTGTACCATACTTCCTGTCTCTCCTTTCTTTTACATTCTCCCTCATGCTATAGGATTTTCCAAGTACTTGCAGTCTTTTTTTTTCTTTTTTTTTGTTCTTGTACTGGACTCCGTGTTATTTTTTTTTAGAGAAGTGTACTTGTATAAGGGTTGTGCTATAGTGCACTATAAATATTTTTACATGAGTTTCCAATATTTTGACTGAGTCTGAGACTTTTTTAATGGAATTTTTGTCATAAATACAAACAAATATAATAAGCTATGAATGGGTAAAATGTCTGGGCCAGCCAGACCTGCACCAACCTACCATAATTAGAACTGGTGCAATACTGTATTTGGGATTTATTTTTAATGTTATTCAGGACCAATGAAATGGAGTGTTCGTCGGAACCTGGGAAAATTTCTCCATCCAGATAATACTGTATGTAAGGTGTCTGCCTTTGGGACTTAATAGTATGGTTCTGTTAATGAATAACAGTACACTATTCCTCGTAAGCATTTTTGTCCCCAGTTGAGTACCATCTGAATACCAAATTCACTCTGGTCTGATACTGAACTAGTTTTTGGCATTCTTGAATTGGATTATATTTTTGGTATTGAAATACAATACAGTAGTAGGAATTCTTTTTACTAAAGTAGGACTTTTAGACCATAAATTATAACCCACTGTAGTTACAGAAGGGTGTTGACCTTTCTCTCATAAAGTTACAAACCCCCTGAAAACTAACTTCATGACTCATTGACTGATCTTTTTGTAAGTCGATTTGCCATTTGCCGTAAGTTCCACGTTGAAATCCCATTGATATGACTTAGAGGTTAGCATATTGCTGACCTGAAGCTGCCTGTCTATAATGTCAATGGTTCAACACCCAGCAGAGCAGAGAAACTGGCAGGGAATCAACTATGATATCCATCCACCCTTGCAGGGTTGGTATACCTGTATGTAGACCGGTACAGTGTTAGACCTATACAGTAGATACTTAATGATATCACCTGGAGAAGGTAGATATGGTACTCTGGAGGGTACTGCATGTTCATTCATCAAGTGCATAGTTTACTCACTTTACTGGGTACAGTAGTTGGTTGCTTTTGTATTATTATACAGTACCTATTCATGCAAAACACGGGCCACTTGCGCAGTTCAGAAACATATCTAATAGTACACAAAATTAGCTGACACCTCTCATTGGACTAAGCTGGGTGCATGATAAAAATGCCAGGTTTTCATGCCACATTGGCCAGTCTCACATATTCAGGGTCTGACACAGTCTGTGTTGTAACATGGATTCCTTGACCACTGCTTTTCTACATTCTACCATGAGATATTTAACACTTTTGTTGACACAAAAAGCTATTTCAAACCACACAAATTGATTCTAACTTTGTTCTAATCCAGCTCTCATTATATCACCTCCCCACACATAGCCATAGTTCACTAGCAGTATTTCCCCCCTCCTTCACTACTACCCAGGAAATGAGTGATTCTCCAACACCATATATTTACATACCACAAAATAGAACTTCAGTTCAGCATTCATGGAAAATCACAGCCATATATCCCTCTCATGACAATTTTCTCATGCCTTTTCCCAATCCAAGGGTACTCTTGCAGTTTCCCTTTCATATGGATAGTAGCTAAGGGACTCCCAAGAAGTTCCTGTACCAAGTTACAACATCCCCACTCACTCCTCATATAGCTTATATATTTTTTTTTATTCAATTCCCCCACTTCCCCCTCCTGATCAGTCCCTCTCTTCTCCCCTGTTTCATTGCTACCCATTTTCTCTGAATATAGTGACTGTGCCTTGCTCATCATGTAGTACTATGGCTATAGCATTTGGAGATTGGCGAGAATTTTTTGAAAAGAACATTGCAGCAGCAGAAGCGTGCACAATTTTTTGAAGCCATCCCAAAGATTATCCTGGGAGGTTATATAGATTTTTAGCGAGCATAGACGGTGTACTGTATAGTGAATGTTCGTTGTGTCTGCTAGATGATGCATATGGTTGTATTTTTGGAGTCATACATCACACATCTCCCAAACCCCAATGTATCGCCGGGGTCCATCATCACCTTAGTGTGAACCAGATTCAAAACCTGACATGTACATATTATTATTACTCTTCTTAGGTCTCGATCTATTTTTTGCTCATTTTCCAAGTGTGGTTCGATTTAATTCTATTTTTTTGTCGTGATTTTTTTCTTGCGCTTCACTCTGAGTGTTGCATATTGACTGTTTCCTCACACACACAACACACCACCAGGGAGGACCGAACGCGTGAAGCAAGGTAGGACTATATTATTCCAGTTCTCTCTCTTTTGTGCAATAGAAACATGATTTGGCCAGGCAACTCTCTCAGTAGTCAGTTGTGATTTCAATTTTATACCGTATAAAAAAATTCGCTTGGCAATTATGTCTCTATTCCTCATGTTGAGTGTTATCCATGATGTTGCCCGTGAAACCTCGGATGTGGTGAACGTGATGTCTTCTAAATGCCAGCCAAACCAAGACAGGTTATCGCTGTATCATTCCCCCAACGCTATGACCGCGGTGAACTCACGGTTTGCCATAAATAAATTTCGTGTTTTATGATGTGGCATGGTTGTGGAGTTTATTAGTGTCAGAGAACATGTGAATCAATCTGCAGATGACATGTAAGATCATTTTCTCATAGAGAAGAAGTTAGGTAATATTGAATAGAATCATAAGTTACTTCATTGGGTACTGTAGAGTACAATACTGACAAACAGTGCTAGAAAATGTCAGTGCAGTACTTTAGGATTATAGTCATACACTAATGCTGTGACTAGTGGAATAAAGAGTACTGTACCTTGATCCGGTTATGTAGGTTGTTATTATTTTTTTCCAGATCTTAAATCAGGTATATGTTACCTCACATACAGGTGACAAAATTTTTATTGGTAGGTTTGTTAGGTTCATGGTACCTATAATCTGTTTGTAACATTGCGCAGTTGAATTTTGAAGCAGCAGTTCTCTTTGCCTTACTTTTTATTGAAGGGCATTACAAGAATATAGCACATTTCTATTGTACAGTATGTAGATTTATATTTGAGTATAATGATATATGATTATTATACAGAATCAATTAAAACATCCATGTTATATAATTATACAGTATATGTACAGTATAGGTTATTTTACTAGAAGTAGGATATAACCCTGTTAAGTAGATAACTTATTTAGGAAACATACATCCTTTTAATTATATGTTTCTACACATTAATAAATTACTGCAGTATAGCCATTATGATAGTGCCATGGACAGTTAGTCCTATATTGAAATTTATTATTGTATTAGACATTGCTACCATAACTATTTATGAGAAAGGGAGACTAATGCTGTAGGTATAGACGGATACATTGTATACAAAGGAATTTTTTGTGCAGTGCTCTGTAAGATATTTAGTGATAGCATATGCATGTTATTTGTTAACTGTTCATATTGCAAGATGCATTTATGCATGAATTAATCACTGCATTAATATACATCATGAGGACTGAAACTAATGAGAAATTTGTACAGTACTGTACCATGTTTCAAGACAAAATATACTACAGTAATGCTATTGACCTCTACTAATGTCTTTGGGAATAATTTTACTGTAGTGGGGTGCAGTATGTTTTCTTGCCATAAGTACATCGAGTATAGTGGAGTACTGTACAATAATGACTTGTTTAAAGCAGTCCTGATGATGGTGTGTTTATTGCCAATAGTGTATTATGCTGTGATGAAAGTGTGCCTCTGCCATGATGCTAAATAGCTAAGTACAATACTGAATGTATGACTGTGCATGAATTTCTTGGCATCCCTTACCCTCTCCTTTATTTTAGAATAATATATTGGTTGGTAACATAAAAGTTAAAATAAATCAGATTTTATAAACATTTATTATGCCAATAAGGTATGTATGTGTAATGCTCGATATTAATCTTGATAATGAGTTTCATTTAAAAATAATTAATATGTTTCTTTTAAAAAGGAATGAAAGTACAGTACAGTACTGTACAGTACTGTATATTGTATGAAAGTGATGTTATGAGTAGATATATATACTGTTGTATATTTTTTATACTGTAGTTGGACTGACATTGCATTTTCAGTGCTGTGAAGATAAAGTCGTTATGGTCGACGTATTATATATAGGTGGTTCATTGAATTAAAGTAACCATCATGTATGTACAGTACATATGTATGAATGTGTAATACAGTAATTCATTTACAAATAATATCATGGGAATTTGATATCTACTACTGTACCTGTATATAGTTTTTTGTGTGTGTGTTTAATCATGTCAGTTGCAGTTATATGGTTATGAATGAAACCCTCATTTTTAGTAATCAAAGGTTAACAATTAAACTGGTCGTGTGTTGAATGAAAGATTCCTCTCTCTCTCTCTCTCTCTCTCTCTCTCTCTCTCTCTCTCTCTCTCTCTACTTTGTACTAATGATTGTAACTGCAGTACAGGTACTGTACTTGTTTTTCCTTCTTAAGATATGTACAGTGTACAGTACTCCTTCTCATTGTTCTCCACATTCCATATCTCCCCATCCTGAAGTGTGTGTGCAGCATTCTCTGTTGTTTTCACTTCAGATATTTATATCTTTCCACCCTTGACTACTCCTAACTCTCTTTCCAACATTTTATTATTTTCTCCTTCACTTGCTCTTGAATTTCTAGATAATTTTTCTTCTGAAATCTCTTTCTCTCTTCCTTAGTCTGATTTTTTATGTTGTTTTAACTCTCTAGTTTTGTAAAAGTTGTAGAGAAAATACACATAACACAACTGGAATTCAGACCCATAATGAACAATAACTGCTGTAGGGTACTTCTACACATTAAGTTATTCTCCCCTGCCCTTTCATCAGGTCAACCTGTACATCCTGAAGCTAACTCTCTCCAACCAAATGTAGGCTACCTCTCTGGCTTCCTCTCCTTGTAAACTTGTGTGCCAGTTCTGATTTAGGCAATATTTACCCTGAGAATTTTTTTATTGAGTTCCCCAGATATTTTAGTAATGAAAGGTAAATACTGTAGGATCTGTTGTATCATTTCTTTTTGTCTCTCCTCTGCTCTCCACTTTATATGAATGTGCACTCATATTTCAAATTATATAGTATCATAAGTTAGTTTGTCTTGGATTTTTTTTCTTTTTTTTTACCCTAATTATTGAGCTGATAAACTGAATGAATATAAGACTGAACACTACTTTGGTGTGGTGAGATAGGACAGAACAGTTTCCACATTTGGAAAATGTTTCATATTAGGCTTGCAAATGCAAACCTAAGAGATTGATATTCCTGATACCTGTAGCTTCAAAGCAGAAGAAATATATTAGCATATTGTATCTAGTTGCTTCTACTCTGTTACTTCTTTCAACTTGTGAATAAGTTCAAATGTCAAATGTTCTACAGTATAATTTTACTGGACAGTTGAAAAAGGTTGTTTGTGCTATGCACATGTGACCAGTGAAAGACCACTAAATCATTATTCAGATATTGCAGTAGGCTAATGGTTAGGATGGAAAGGAACTTTTTTGAAATCACTGCTTAGTATCCCATTTGCAGGGTTTGAATTCTTGATTGGATATTTTACTTCAATATTTCTTCACTTACACTGTGTTTTAGTCTTGTCATTCAGAGATAAATTAAATATTTAGAATAATAAAGTCATAAATATGATGCAGTACTGTTCTCTACTGTAATTTTGCACCTAAGATAACTTGCAGTTTGCACTGTGTAATACAGCTAAACAAGTTTTGTATATACTGTACAGTACATGTATATCCATATGCTATCTTGTTATATTTATAGTTATTATATTACATGTGCATAGGTAGTTTGTTTCATGGTTAATTACCAGCCTACTAAATTATGTTTTGTTATTAAGTTAACTATTATTTGATTTATAAGTAAAAGAGGTTTAGAGTCATTGTGGTAAGTATTTATTTTATTTTTATTGTTGTGCCATATTTTATTTTGGATCTTATGCCATGGCAATGCAATTAGCCTAGAATAGGACACCAGTGTGGAAAATGATTAGTCACAGTACTGTGTACTCTATTTTCACCTGAAAATGATATGTTAATTCCTATCAAAATGTACTTAATTCTTTATTGCTTAAAACCTTCACTTAATTTCTCTGCCAGTCCATACAGTAAATCCAGTCTTTGGTATAATGTTTGCAGTATCTAAACTTTGTATTCACTGTTATCACTATAGGTAATTATTTTATAGCAAACACAATGTGTAGAGTGAACACCCATGATGAACTTCATCTGTACTGCACAGGAATTCCTTGGTATCTGGTAGTTCAAATAATGATATTTCGGTTATCCAATTTTTATATACAGTATTGCTACACAATTCCTGATAAACATTATTAATGTCCACTCTAACAGTAACTGACTTTGGATATATAAAAAAAAAATAAAGAGTACAGTATGCATCTCGCATCACTTGGTTTCCAAGATGGCCATCACTGAACTCATCTGATTAATAGGAGTGCATGAGAGGTGCTTAGTTGGAGATAATGTGATCAGGAGCAGAAGGCTACAACTAGATTTAAGTTACTGTTTGATAGGTTAATCATTTGGGGTGGTTCCTCCAAAGCTGATTATGTTGTCTGGTAATAATCCAAGCAGTAATGAAATATGTGCCAAGTACAATTACCCACAAATGCACCTAGCTGACTCTACCTGTATGGCAGTTATGTCTCCTTTTGTGAGTTGTTAACTAGAAGGTATTAACTTGTGTACCTGTGAAATCAGTACCGTACAGTACTTGTTAGGGAAAAACAGTTTCAGAATACAGTACTGTACCTGTATCTGTAATCAATATATCTTCTCTGCTTCACACCTCATGCAAATGAATGGAGTATCATTGTTTAGCAGTGCAGTACTGTAATGTGATTGTGTGGAGCTGTGAACAACTGTTTATCTACACTACTGGGTAGTGTCAACCCTTCATGGTGGATGTTCACTTTATTAATGTGGGAAAACATTATGATTGCTTGAATTTTTAAATGTAATGCTTGTCTTTACAAACTCCATATCACAGAGTTTTTACATGTTCTTACATTGCAGAATTTAAAGTAATTATTATATTTAAATAGGTTTATAAATTACTGTATCTATTGGCTAAACTTGCCTTTCAGGCCCTGTATTATTTATGTATCTAACTATTGTGTTTTGTTTGAAATCATACCCTAATTGTTCTTAAAATTTATATCTTACTTTCCCTTATGTAGCCTATATGGCTACTTTTTTGCTTGGTATTTGAAGATCATATTTACCAATGCCTTTCTCTTCTATTTCTACTGTATACCTAATATACCACAACTTACTGCAGTAAAGGAAAAACACAAACAGTACATTTTTAGCTACAATTATGATGCTACTGATATTATATTCCATCAACTTTGCCTACATTCACTTTTGACATTTAAACATCCACCAGTTCTTGCATGATGTTTAACTCTGAATAGACACACCAAAATAGTTTGATATATTTTTTTCAAAATATGATCAAGTAAATTGCAACCAATACAATACTGTGCATTACACAAGTACAGTACAATATGTTATTTATTCATACACACATTTTAATCAAACATTATTTTTATTTCAGTGTGCATACTGTACATACTAATGTCCGTTTTCCATAACACCTTCCTAAAACCTATCACAAACTCATAAATATCCAAGAAATTAAAGGAGTAATTTGGTTAATATAATATAATAATTTCCCCACATGTCTCATTTTGTGCTTTGACCTCATTTTAATATGTGAACAGTTCAAAAGGCAATAGTAAAGTGAAATCCCCATGGTCCCCCCATTGTCTTGCCACCTGCACACTGACACTATTAACCCCCACCAGACCTTCGACTCTCCCCGGAGGTGTACAACCAGTTGCGGGTTCTTCAGAAGAAAGCAAAGGAGCTGCGGACGGATGTGAGAAACCTACGAAAGACATCACAGGCCAATGCTCTCACTATGAAGGACCTCCTCAGGGATACTGTAGCCAAGATCACGTAAGTTAAACTTGAATGTTCCAATCAGTTTGTGGTACTGTTATGTGTTCTTTTAATTGGAAAAGGGAAAGGCAGTCTAAAAGTAGTACAGTATAGTAAAAATGAGCTACCGATACTTCAGAGAGGTACATAGAGGTAGTTTTGGACACTTGGAGAGAACACAAGATGAGTAGTTTATGAAGGTGTATGAGAGTGATATTAAGTGGACTGGATTGAAGAGTGTGTGAGAGAGAGAAATGTGAATAGAAGGGGAGGGCTTGTAACTAATACCAGTGGCTATGATTCATGTTATTGTTGTGAACAGAATAAAGCATCATGTTGAAGCAGTAAATATGGTGATACGTAACTCCAGAAATAGGATGAGTACAAGCCTAAAGGCCTTTACTGTCCTACCTTCAGTTCAGTGCTACAGTCAGGTGAGGCGTCCTGGATGCAGGGGTCAGGTGATGCTGAGAGAGCCAAGATACAGAGGGAAGAGGCATCCTACCGCCAGGACATGAACAAGCTTGATAAAGACCTTTGGTGAGTAATCAAGGATATCATTATTGCAAATATTTATTCTAATAACTTCTAGGAGGCTGAAATATGATTTCATTACTGTATATTCTTAATAATCTTCTTCTAGCTCTAAACCACATTGCAAGAGTACCGTACCTAAAAGCACCATAGCCACAGTTTACAGGTTAACATTCAGTCTTAGTAAGGGGAAGGGGAGTAAGGAGGAGTGTGGTAGCTATAGGGAAATAAGCCTTCTTAGTGTACACACAGTGAAGCACACAATAACGTGTGGAAATAAATATTTCTATGAAACGTCCACACTCGGGATCGAATGGCATGGTCTAGCAATATGCAAGACTGTAGTTCGATCCCTAGTGTTGACGTTTCATAGAAATCCTTCTTAGTGTACCGGGGAAGGTGTATGGGAAGGTTCTAACTGAGAGACTGATGGAAGTAACAAGGAATAAAGTTAGTGAGAAGCAGGCAGGGTTCAGGAAGGGTAGATGATGTGTGGACCAAATATTTGCATTAAAATCAAAGTGGAGAAATATATTGGGAAAGGTAGGAAGTTGTATGCTGCCTTCATGGACTTGGAGAAGGCATACGATAGGGTGGATAGGAGAGCTATGTCAGAGGTGTTAAGAATATATGGTGTTGGGGGATCTTTGCTGAAAGGCATTGAGGCTTTTTATGCAGAGGCAACAGCATGTGTGCGGGTTAAGGGTGATCTAAGTGAGAGTTTTAATATTAAGGTAGGGCTGAGACAGGGATGTGTTATGTCACCATGGCTGTTCAATATATATATGGATGGTTGTATGAGAGAGATGAAAGCCAAAGTGAATGGCCTAGGGGTGAAATTGAGGCTGAATGAAGCAAATTGGTCCTTGGTGGCAAGTTTGTTTGTGGATGACACTGTGTTGATGGCTGAGAGTGAAAGGGAGTTACAGAGAGTGGTAGATGAATTTCAGTCTGTGTGTAAACGAAGGAAACTGAAGGTGAATGTTGGTAAAAGTAAAGTGATGGTGTTTGAGAGAGCAGGAACTGAAGTGATTGGCTTTGCTACACCGTACAGAGTGGAAGTACCAACTGGGACTAAGTGTGAGATAACTCTGAGGGGTGAGAGGATGGAGGAAGTGAAGGAGTTTAAGTATCTGGGTACAGTTCTGTGTAAACGTGGAAGTATGGAAGGAGAAATTAGGGAGAGAGCAGTGAAGGGTAGACAGGTCATAGGATCATTGGGAAGGATTTCGATGGGTAGAAGTGTGAATATGGAGGTGAAGAGGGGACTGAGGAACAGTATAATCCTGCCAACACTGACATATGCATCAGAGACATAGACATGGAGTAAGGCTCATCAGTCTAGAATAGGTGCTGTGGAAATGAGTTACTTGAGAGGAGCATGTGGGGTGTCTAGGTGGGATGGAGAAAGTAATGAGAGTGTGTACAAGAGATGTGGTATGAGTGAGAAGGCAATTGGTATTGAGTGTGGAGTGGTTGAGAGAGTGAAGCGTAATACATTGAGATGGTTTGGACATGTAGAGAGAATGCATGGTGAGGAGTTTGAGGAGGGAATGAGGCATCAGAGCTATAGATAGATAGATAGATAGACTATGTAAAATGTGATAGAAATTACAAAAAATATATCTCTGTAACAAGTACATTTCATGTGTTAGTGACCTGGAGCTGAAGGTAGAGGAACTGCGAAATAATGTCATCAACCGGCGGTTGCGCGTCAACATGTCTGATGTGGAGAACATGGCACTCATACTCTCCAGATCAAGGTAAGTGGTCACATTAACCATTAAACCGTGGGCATTATCTATCGCGGCAACTCGTGTCTTGCGGGCCTCTCTCCTGCACTCGTTGTCACTATGTATACAACACATTTGAAGGCTAATAGCTTGTAAACCACACACAGTACATAAATAAATTATGCAGGGTATTGAAGTACAAAACCTTTAGCTGTCTTCTGATATACTTGTGAAGACTAAAGTGACATCTGTAGGATGGATAGCCACCTCAGACTGACATCAACTCAAAATTAACTTTTACACTATTTAAATACTGTACTGTATCAAAGTACATTATCACACTCTAATTTCGTTATAAAACATTTCAGAATCACATTTTTCAACATAACAAGATATATAATGTTACTGTCATTTTTATGTACATACACTGTATAATGATAATTACAGGAAAAGAGGAGTGATGAAAATATGTTCTTCCACTCTCAATGTTCGTGTAAAACTGACTGGTGGTAGATGGCTGGGCTCTGGCAACTTCCTTAGCTCACTGCACACTATTGCCATCTTGTAACTAGCTTGTTCCTAGTGTTAAAATTTTACTACACCCGCAAATTTGGGTTAACTCACCAGCACCCTTAGGCAAATTTTTGGATATGTATTTCTATGCTACCTATGCATTGTGAACGGTATATGCTTATTTGATTATATAAGGTCAGTCAACCAGCAACAGGGTTTAAATTAAAAAAAGAATGAAGCTAAAAAGTTTGTGTTGTCTGTCACACACAATACTTGTATATTGGACACTATAATGGAGGTGGAATAGACATTTAAATTTTTTGAAGAGTTTCAGTACACAGTACTGTATCTAAAGAAAGTTTTAATTAAGGTACCATAATTTTTAAAAATTTTGGGTTTATTTAATCTCTTGTTGTACCACAGTGAACTAAACTTTCATCATTCTATTTATTATGTCCTCATGTCTCCCACAGCAAAACTGTTGCTGACTTAAAGGCAAAGTTCCCCATCCTACAAGATGGGCTGAAGGGCCTAATATCAGCGGAGATGGAGCGCGCCATCTGCAACGAAAAGTGAGTGCCTGCTTCCCTTCCTCTCTGGCTCTCTGTCCCCTTACATTGGTTTATGAAGCTTGAGTTTTGATTGGGCTAAGCCGTATATAGGTTAGTTTTGTCATTGTCTGTCTTTCTACTGGTATCAATCAAGTAGGCTACTGTATACAAATTCCAACATTAGCATATAATGTACTGTATATGCAGACTTAAGCATCAGAGGAGAAACTGTTTACATTCCAACATGTGAATACCAAACATACACACACCCTTTTATCAGAATACCACTCATACACATACTCCAGCATCAAAGTAACATTGATACAAACTAGAGAATCAAGCTTCCATTCTCATAGTGTCCAACATCAAGCTACTATCATCACACCTACAGCATCAGAATACAACCCATCTACACTTCAACATTGACTGTGATTAACTTTACTTCTTTTAGGTTCCTGAAGGAGGAGCCTGACAAGCTAGAGAGTGCCCTGAGACGGTGCAAAAAGCTCACCGGCACCCTCGTCACACTCAAGAGGTAAGGAGGAGGACATGGGTGAGAAGCTGGTATGGGTAGAATTTAAATGTTGATTTAGTTTGAATGATTGTACAGTACTGGTGGAGGAAGGTAGATGATGATATAAGGTAGTTTGTGGTGAGGTTGTTGTTGTTGTTGCTGTAAAGTGTAAATGAAGCTGTCTAGCAAGTGTTTAGTGTTAAGAGAAGGGGTGAGGGTTATGAAGAAGAGATAACTTTATTTTTATTTTTATTTTTTTTAATGAAGCATCAACACAGACGATGTTGCCCATTCTTGAGGCTGTGCAGAGAGCACCACAAACACATACATGACAACTGAATTGAAGAGGAAGTTTTCCTTTAGCATAAGTTTGGCAAAAGTTAGTAAAGAAATGGCATTTTAATTTTAAGTGTGTCCCACGATGGAAGTGTGACTAGGTGCAAGTTGTCATAAAGAAATTTAATAAACATTTTTGTTCATAGGTGCCAGAGCATGTACAGTATTGTGATTTCATATAAACATAAAATACATTATATTGATTTTATTAAATTATATATAATGCAAGGTGTAATATTTAGGACCAACTGATAAAAGATTACGTGATTGGGAGGTGTTCTGTGAAGGGCTTAAGAAAATAATCAAGATTGATTATGCCAATTAGGCTTTATGGCCAACTGTAGGAAAAAATATAAAGAGAAATTGTAGAGGCTGTATCTTGTATTTGTGGTTTTGGAAAAGGTATACAACAGAATTCCAAGGAGAACAATTAGAAGGCATTACGTAAACAGAAGGTACTGGAAAGGCTTATAAGAATGATAATGGCATTTTATGAAGGGTTGAGATCAAGGATTAAAGTGGCTGGAGGAACATCAGATGCTTTTGAGACAGGAGTGGGGTGCTTGATGGCTCAGACCTCAGTTTTTAGTTTATTGTTATGATGGAGGAAACTACAAAAGAATGAGAATAGGGGATCCATGGGAGCTGCTATATGCAGATGATTTGATTATAACAGCTTAGACAAATGGGCAAGTTGACGTTATATTTAGAAATGGGAAGCAAGCAACGAAGAGAAGAGGTCTGCAGGTGAATATGAGTTTGTTGCCAAAACCAAAATGATGGTAACAGGCAAGAATATAGAACAAATATAAAAGTGGTAAGGTTTCCCTATGGAGTGTGTGGGAATGAACTTTATTCTCTGCTTGAAATGTGACAAGCGGTGCCATAAGAGATGTTCAAAACAAAGAAACCTGAATGGGGCAGTAGATTTCAATTGTCCAGAGTGTGTAAGAAGAAATGGAAGAGGGAGACACTAATAAAGTAGATGGAGGTATAATAAAAGAAGTGAAACAGTTTTGTTAACTTGGTGATATGTTAGAGTGTGAAGGTGGAGTGGAGAGAGCAGAAAAACGTAGGTAACAGCAACATAGCATAAGTGGAGAGAGAGAGCGGGACTGCTGATAAATACGTATTACACTGAAAGACAGGAAGAGTATTTGAAGCATGTATAAGACCAGTATTGCTGTATGATTCTGAGATGTGGCCTTTAACGAGGAAGTTGGTGGATGCGTTGGTTGATTGTGATGGGAATATGTTGGGGTACATAGCTGGGATCACATGGAGGGATGGTATGTTTAGTGAAAAGGTGGCAAGAAGTTATTGATTGAAGGAGCTTAGAATGGTGCTGAGAGTAAGGAAATGGAGGTGGTTTAGACATGTGGAGAGGAGAGGGGCTAGTGAGGCACTAGGGAGAGTTGTTAGGGTGGAAGTGCCAGGATGAGCAAGACATGGAGGCAGTGTGTTGAAGAGGATCTAGCAACACTTGATATTGAACAGAGATGGTGATGGGAAGCATATCATCAATGGTCTAACCTTATTAGTTATGGGAAAATCTGACATTACACTAAGGTGATAATGATGATGAAATTATTTTGGTGTTGTATGCCTAATTGATTATTATGTCATTTGCTGAAAGACTAAAGAAGAATGTAGTAGATACTGGATCTGTAAGAAAATTGTGTTATAACTACATCTATTGCTCATCTTTCTGCACAGTATATTCTAAGTTATTCTACTCATCTCATCAGCCAAAGTAAGTACATACTAATACAAGTTATTGTACAAAATAGTTGTTTACCTCAATATGTTGTATGTTCTTCTAAACATTGTTGTTGTAGTTGTTGTTCTCCCATGGCAGAATGGCCTTCTGCCCCACAGACCCCAGGTACACTCTGGGTGTAGTGAATAAACAAATTAAAATAAAGGAGGGGCTGGGCCTATATGCCTGGGTACCAAAGCAAATCCTAGGTAGATGGTACCAGAGCATACTGAACCATGGAGTCTGGGGGCCTCTGACTACCTGGGAGATTGGGGGAAGGTCTTGGATCACACAGCCAGTGCTGTGGGCCCAAGTCCACGTTACCACAAGAGCTACAAGTCGGGCCGTACCTTCCATGAGACCAGTCCTGAAGGGACCATAAAGGGGGAGGGAGTTTAGATTGTTGCATGCAATGGGATAATGCACCCCCGTGTGCTGGCAGTCCACACACCCGTGGAAATCAGAAAAAAGAGCCTCCGGTTGCAGTACACCTCACGTGGATTTTTAATCACTGTGGGCAGAGCTCATCAAATCCACTAGAAAGTGACCAGATCCTACAACAATCTACTAGAAAGTGACCAGATCCTACAACAATGCACTAGATAGTGACCAGATCCTACAACAATCCTTTTTCTAGCCCTGTGAGGGATGGCTAGTATTCATAGAGAATAAAGTCAGCCCCCCTAGGCAGATCTAAACATTGTGTTGTTTAATACTGTAGACAGATATGATGGATATAAATTGTGAGTGAATGCTTTGTTCTTACATATTACAGTACTGTATATTGTATGTCACTGCTCTGCTCATAGACATGTACAGTAAGATATATACTGTAATCAGTCCATTCTGTGTCAAAAATGGAAAAGTTATTTAAATGACATATACAGTTCTGTACTGTACAATACTCTGTTTACTCTGCTGTTGTGTGACGAGTTCCAGTGATAAAGCTCATCATAGCCTCATGCACCTTTCAGACCTACTGTAAATTCAACTGTGTGGCTCTTCATCTTAGATTTAGATAACTGATAGATTTCTAATCACATATGCTGTATTCTACAAAGATCTTTTCCCTGAATAGAAGATTTTAGAGTTGTCCTCATCACAGTAGTGGTTTCAATGTTAAGTACTGTACAGTATATAACTTATTTATTCTCTAGAACATCTCAGTTATTCTGATGGATAAGTAGAGGGAGCTCACTGTAACAAGTCTAGTTCCATTGGAATTTTTTTTCCAAGTTTCATATGATAATTCTGCAAACTAGCCTTATTTTCATAGATTATATTCATAAGACTGGGATTATGCTTCATACCTATGGAAACTAGCTATAATGTGTAGTAACCCATATATTGTTTGGAATGTGCTGGCTAGTTGGTTGGTAGATAATGGTATAATTGAAGTGTACAAAAAGTAACTGAGAATATCACTTAAAGAAAAATAGAAAAGAATAGCAATGGTAGAAAAAATCGATGATTAAGAGAATGTTAAATGAATGATGGATGGATGGATGAATTGATGGTTGTATGGTAGATTAAGTAGTAAAGCAACACTAATAGTGATCTGGACATTCTGCCTGGGTCAGTGTCTGGAGGGCAAATGGCTCTCCTTTCATCTAGCCAGAGTAGCTTGCTAGATGTTCACATGCTTGCTCAAGCGAGAGGGATGGTTAAACTCTCATGAACATTAAATTTACCTTCATAGTATTAACTGGATAAGTAACAATTATAGATAATCAAATTATATCCAATACAGGTAATATTGATATGTCAAAGTATGACCAATGACTCAGTGGTTAAAGAGGTCCTGGATTTTGTTTCTCAGGTGGGATGGGGACAGATGGGTAGTCCCTTCAAGCCCATTGTCCCTGTGAGCAATGGTAAAAATGTGTGTGTTGTGAAGGCCTTGTCTAATAAGTAACTAAACAGTGCTGTGAGTACTAACCAAGGTATGACTGTCCATGCTCTAATACTACATGAACTGATATGGGCAAAACCCATGCTGAAATGCAGGTCATCACCAGTCCTGTATTTACCATTTACTATACAGTGTCTCAAAATCAAGTAAGAATACTGGGTTGATGCAGTCCTAATTTGTTTGAAAGGAGTCTGAGTCAAAGTTAGAACAAGGATGCCAATGAGAATGTCTGCATAGTAATTTACTGCAGGGAAAATATAAGATTGAAATGAAAATACAAAGTGTGAAGAAATCTTTAAAGATTAGTTATGGAGATGGATCTGGGAGTTGTAACTGATTTGAAAATATATTATGAATATCACCCATCTTCTGTACTTCACCCTTTGTCTAACTCACACCATTCCTTTAATACCCACATTTCCCCCTTGTACCCTCAGTGACTGGCCTTTTGCCAACTCCTTTACTCTCTCTCATTTCCAGTTTCTCTGGTATATATTCACCATGATATTCTTTGTTGCTTTTTCTTTTCCATAGTCACTTCCTCGCAAATATGATGCATACTTTCCCTCCCATCCTCCCACACTCTTATTCTTGTTTACATCTTCATGTTCCATCAAATTGTTGTCATTTTTTTCATATGATTTATTATTTCCTTTCCCCACTGACCTCTGCCTGTTCCGCAGATTGGCATCAGTGCAGGAGCAACGTGTACCACCAGGATTGTTGCCAGGTGTATTGGTAGCTAATGGTGACCCCAGAGCCCCTTCCCCACCCCCCTCAGAAGACCCTCGTGCCGCAGCAATCAAGGTATGTGTTGATCCCCTTCCCCATCATGCCCATTCCCACACACTTGGGAGACCCAGCCGTACTCGACCTATTTCTGTTAATGCCAAGTCTGACTTGCCCTTGACCAGCTCCTCACATACCCTCCCCCGTCCTAGATCCACATCTGCTCATGCCCGCTCTTCTTTCCTATCCAATCACCCCACTCCTGCAGCTGTGAAAAATAATTCACCAACAAATTCCAAGGCAACCAGACAGATGGTTAATTCCAAGCCTGTTCTCACTGCCAAGCCTAACATTGTTAAGCACACACAGAGCCTCAATATGTACACATCACCAAATAGCACCTTCTATATTAAGGCTAATGAACAAGCACTGGACTACACACCAGAGAGAGAGGTCATCAGTTCAAAACCCAAAAAGAAAGACATTGTCCTTGAAAGTGACAAGACACCTATGCTTGATAACAATTATTGCAGTCCCCCACCTGAAAAAACTACTCCAGTCCAAAACTCAGCAAAATCCACAGTCCTTAGTACATCAAGCACATCTACGTCCAACACCTCTCTTGACACTCCCACTCCCACACCTGTCCCCAGCACCCGCTCCCGCACCCTCCTCTCCCGGAAACGTACTCCCACTAGCTTATGATCCAGTCAGCTGATCCAACGAGTGAGATAACAATAATTTACTATGCTAAAATTTATTTTTATTCCAATGATGACAAATGGTTTCAAGTTCAGCTAGGTATATGCTGTACAGTATTATCATTAATATTTTAATCAAAAGATGATGATGTTCATAAGTAATATGATCTACATCAATTAAGATTGAATGCTTATAAAATTTAATATTTAGTAGCTTTTTATTACCTGAATAAGGAGTGCTTGTCTGTGTATTATTGGTACTGAATGTTGTAAACAGCGCACAGTAATTTAAGTTATTGTAGGAGATTATTATATTTTCAAAGAGCATTTTGTTAGTAACTTTGGTAAGCTGACTGGAATATATTTGTTATAATTACTGGTCTTTGCTCCTCAAAGACAGTGTGATATCTTCCATTTGTTGCTAATTTCTTCCCCTGCCATTAACACTGATGTGCCTCATGATGTCATCATTGATAAATACCATGATTGTATGCCTTTAAACATTGAGGGTTGCTTTTCTATATTATTAAGATGCTGTAGAAGGTTTTAAGAGTATATCTTTCCAGGAACAACAGTTTTAAGTAAAATTCATGTATGTAAGTGAATAAATGTTTTGACAATTATATGAAAAGATAGGCATACAAGAGTGTGTGATAGAATTGTGGTAAATTGCTGTTGTTGAAGTTGTCTCCAATTTTTATCACATTTTAAAAGTACAATATTTGTGATGTTCATTTTTGCAGTGCCTTAATTACTCTCAGGGCATGTTTCTAATTTACTAATGGACAACATTGCTATGGTCTACAATTATTTTATCTAATAGAAATACACCAATCCTTTCTAACTAATAATATCTCATTAAGTTAATAATTTGACTAGATTCCAATTTAGATAATACATAATTGTGAGTTTGTATGTATGGAGTAGTTTGTCTTGAACTGGATAACATTTACCAAGAAAAACTAAGAATAAAATGAATGAGGAGTTGGTGCATTTTTGCCAGATTAAAAATAATGATCTATAACTGCTGATGACCAGGTGTGTCCAAAGTAACGTACGTGTTGTATAGGAAGATTTATACACATTACAACAGCCACTTACCACTAGATGAATTTTTTAGTTTGTATTTCATATTGATTAGTTATTAGGACAGTTTTATATCACTATGTCATTGAGGTTTCTCATTCTTATAGGATACTGTTGTTACATCTCAATCCATGCATTATTTCTTGATACTTTATATGACTGATGTTTTGTGTCTCCTGGTAGCTCTTGTCTTATTATTAAGAATATCTAACTGATTCATATACATTAGGAATGTTTTCTGTGCCATACAGAAGATTACATATGTATAAATGTGATAATTATTTATTATGCACTACCAGCCACTTTATTTTTTCATATGGAAAATTCTACCCTAAACCTTTAATAAGATTTTTCAATCATTTTATAATCTCAAGAAGTGAATAGATGTTAAAAAAGAACATATATCTTGAGCTTAAATCATTATTCCAAATTAAACAGTAATCAAGTAGCTAGCTTGGAGTAAACACAGCTTGTACTGTAACTAATGTGGACTGACCGAGATGGGGGAGCTCCACCGACTTAAAACACTACCACCTAAAGAAAATAAACTAATGGTGGATCATTCTTATTTTTTAATTTTTCTGTGGAGCCTGTAATGTTGACAATGAATTGGAGGCTAAAGATTTCTCCAAACTGTATCAATAAATCACCTATGCTGATGATGCCTGTGTTGTGAAATGGTGTGAAGAAATTGGTTACCTCCAATTTGCTGTCATGATAGGCCCATTAATTCTACTTTTTCCTTACCAGTTCATCATTATATCTAAAAGCCATACAATCATTAATGTGGAATATATAGAAGCTAAAGATGAAGCTTTCGTTATTACTTTATATTATGGCAAATAATGTACCCATATGATTCCTTTGGTCCACTTACATTTTTGCATTTGGTACTTCTGGAACACATTGTACTTTTTTGCCATGTGGAAAAGTTGTGTTGTTATAAAGGGTATGTCTATGTGATATTGTTAGTGAATATGAGGCTACTATTGATTCCATTAAAAGTAACGGTACAGAGCACCTTTACTGAGAGAGCCTATCTCATAGCACAGTGTGAAGGAATTGGTAGCCTCATCTTTGCAAGCAACACCATACCCCTTTAATGATCAATATAACCTGAGTTATTGGAACAGGTTTTTCAGTCACATGATCTCCCCTGTCTTTCGGCAGTCCACTTATTTATAATTCATTTTTAGACTTACCACCATCAACTGTTTTAATTTTAGTCTTTAGTTTAACCTTTTCTTTTTTCTTATGTTGTTTCCATGAGCTGGTGCATGGTTTTTCACTTGCTGTCCAAATTTTTGTTTTGTATCAGTTGTAGCTTTGTACACTAACTAGTAGAGTATCTGCACCCATTAAATGCATGCTGTGGGATATAGAATTGTTTCATTTGAACTCCTAAGTAGCCAATCTTCTAACACGCATGACAACCACTAACATCAGGAAGTAATGGTTTATGGGCCTGCGCCATGACTCCTAACCATTATATACTAGTCTTGTATTAATAATAACAGTAACCAGGAGTTATGCCTTCATATATATACAGTATAGGTAGTGGATAACTTTATGAGCTGAAAAATGATAGTATGTATTATGAAACCTTATGATTATAATTATTATGAAAAGGCTATATGATTATTACTTCCCTGGTGAAATTGGATTTTGAGATATTCAGATTTTGTACGTACTGCTGACATTCAGAATTGTTACTTTTCTTATAAGTGTGGAGGGTAATGTATTGTCAGCATATTAGAGGCTGCTCATTACTCCAAATAAACAAGAAGGATAACCACATTTAATAAAACTTATATTTTGGCACTACAGTACATGTATTTGGATGAGCCAATAAAATTCAACTCATTGACAAATATCAGAACTGAAGTATTTTAGTAGCAGTACTGTACCAAGAGCAATAGTGTATATCTCAGAATGCCATCCTTGTGCCTTCAACCAGTATTGCATTGGTAATAAGAAAACTACTTTACAAAATAGCAATGAGTTTTCCAATTGCTTGCAGAGCTGTATTTCTTCCACTTGTGAAGGCTATGGGGTGGTGCCACAAAACTGGGATGATAACACAAGTTTGGGTTGTATGCGTATGTTAGAACTGTGCGCATGGCTATAGCTCCACCTGCATTTACAACCAGACAGTGTTGGAGTGTCATGATTTCTTTATTTTTTTCACATCAAAACAAAGACACTTATTTCGTTCTAAATGTTACCCTGATTGAAAATATTAATCTTATGTTGATCTTCATGTTAACATTTTGTCTAGTGCCATATTGCCTGTCACTGGCATCGCATTAGTGACATAAGGCTAGCTGGGCACAGTGTAGTCAGCCATTGGGTTCAAAACAGAGCAGCATCGAATCTTTTCTAGGCTCACTTGCCCGAGCGCTTGAGTAGATTTAATTTTTAAGGCAGCGTAATTATGCTGCTGTGATTTACAAGTGACGAACACTAGCCAAAGGTTACTTCTATAAATTACTTTATTCATATATTTGTTTATTTCTTCTTTTTTTTTATGTCGTTGTTGTCAGTAGCCATCACTCTGAACCACTGATTAAAGTAGCCACACATGTGATGAACTGAGCTTCAAACCTGACTTGTTGAGATTAACCTCCCTTGAGTACATAGCCATCAATAAACTCCTTTCTCCTAAACCTATACACTTCTCCCTTTCCTTTCCCCTTGGCCCACACTCTCCCCTACCTTCCCTCCCCCCATACCATAGTAGCATTTTCTTCCCCCTCTCTCTTTGCCAGAAGTCTCCCTTCTTTCCTCCATGGCACACACTTTTCCTCCCTTCCCTCCCCCTATTCTTACATTTTCCCTTCCTTCCCCCTTGGCTCACTCTCGTCCTCTCTCTCCCTTTCCCTTAGTCCATACTTTCATTCCCTCTCCTTTCCCTTAGCTCACACTTTCATCCCCTTCCCTCCATTGTGTCCTTATTCTCATCTCCTATTCTCTTTGCTAAGCATTCCTTATCTCCTTTCCCTAAACCTACTCTCATTCTCAAGTTACAATGAAAGGGGCTTGGTGTTGGCAAAATGGAGACTACTAATACCTCCGAACCATAGAGCAGACCACTTACTGTAAAGTGAGACTGTGTGATTTTTAACAAATTGAAGAGGAATAGTAGCCTTCAATTTTTGTTTTTATTTTGCCCCTCTTAATTAAGTTACCCCTTCTTGTGGTGTATTCTCTCCTCAACACCATATGTTTTACTTAACAACTGCACACAATAGTCCATGGGCCTTTATGCAAGGAAAGTCACAGTAGACATTGACATAGAACAGACCAACACATTGGCTCAGTGTAATATCGTTAGAGCCAACATTGCAGTCATCTTCATTGTTCAGCAAGTGATTTCTCTTGCATGTGCCCCTTATACTCCATACCATTTCCTATCTTCCTCTCTTCTTTTTCTCAGATTATGTCATTCTTTCCACAACTTTTCTCAATTTCTCATTTAAAGATCTATTGTTTCTTTCTTAATTTCATTGCCACAGTCACCGATCTCTGATCCACTATTTCATTCCCTCTCCCATCGTCTCATTGCCTTTTGCATAGCCTTTTTCCCTGATGTATTGTTTTCCTCCCTGATATGTTCTCCTATTCCCTTTTCATTCCTGCTCCATCAAATACCATAGCCATAAGTGCATCCTTCCACACTTCCACCTTTAACAGTTAGTGCTGCCAGTCCTTTCACCCTTTCCTATGAATTTTAAGCTTAGGTAGTGTCAAATATTGATTCTGAAGCACCAACAGCTGAGGGAGAGAGAGGGGTAGTCGGGGGTGGGAGGGATGGATGGAAGGTGAGGTTCGGGTGGCATGAGGGCTTCAGAATTAAGATTCGTATTCTATTTTTTTATGGTCGTGATGAGAAAAGCAAGGTTGACACCATGTCCCTGTTTCACAATTGACAGAGAGGACTGACATAGCTAAGTGTGCCCAAGGTAGACATGCTGGAAGTTGTGTGTTTACTTTCTCCAGAGTCTTCCTTCTTCCCTGATATATATTTATCCCTCTATCTGATGATTAAATATTTTAATCTTCCAACATTTAATTCCATTGTTCCAACTCCTGATCCATTGATCCTTTCCCTGATACTTTGTTCCTCTCTTTGATCTTTGTTTCTGTTCTTGATCCATTATTTCTCTTCCTGATCCATCATGGTACTCTGATCTGTTGTTTTACTCCCTTCTTTGGCACCATTCCTCCTGGTCAACTACGCCTCCCTTATGCATATTATCTCTCTGCTGAAGGGGCCTGTGATTTTAGAAAACTGGAAGTTAGAGTGATAATTCTCTTAAATCTGACAAAATATAGCACCTGTTTGTGGAGTCTCTGGTGGCAGAGTTTGGACAGATCTGTTGCCTCCATTTCACCAATAACTTCACAGGCCTCTTAAATTAGTGAGGATGTGTATTTAGTTGACATTGCCCTTGAATTATTTTGCAAATTCATTGCTCCACATCTCCATACTTCATTAACCATCCTTTGAATCCACAAAAGATCCCCCTTGATCCACTTTGCTTCATGATTTCCTTTCCCAATTCTTTGCTTCACAGGTCTGTTCCATATTTCACTTCCTTATTCCTCACTAAACTACTCCATTCCTTTCTCCTTTGCCCTGTTCCTTATTCCATTTTTCAATGCCTTATTCCTGCCTTTCCTTCCCATGGGCCCTGTCCTTAGCCCTCTCCCATCCACATTAGGTATTGCACGATAGTTGGTATTGACGCACAAGGAATGTGTCGCAGAGCTGTACTGTATATTAAAGTTACAGTTCCTTCCGTCATCCTCCCCCAACACAGAAGTAAATGTATTCATGTTTTTTTTTTCTTACTGTATCCTGCACAGAGGGAAAAGAGATGTAAAATGCAAAAATTGAAAGGATGTGTGTTATTAGTCACAATGTCAACACCGGTTAAATGAGAAAATTAGTTTTCAGAAGTCTAGTACTGTACAGTAATGTATACTGTATGCCTTTGTTTGTCATTATTTGTTTTAGTTTTAAGACATTTATAAAGCTGCCAAAGATTATTATGTATGCAAAGGTAGAGAGCAAATACTGATTTTCATTTAATAATGCATCTTTTTTCCCTCTTTATATGTATCAAGGAAAATACAACTTGTCTGTTATGTGCAGTGAACCACGTGGAATACAAATCATCCACCCTCATTCTTGGCAACACCCACAAAGAAATTATATAGGTTTCACATCCTGTACGATATCATAATCATCATCATATTAGTTTTTACTCGGATATTCCACGTGGCTTATTTGTCCATGTATCCTACCCATAACTCCTCCTGTCCCCTGTGAAAATATCTCCGTGTGTCCCGTTGAAAAAGAAAAAAAAAATAAGAAAAGAAACATGGTCCTTAGTGGCAACCTCATCCTTCTGTTTTTGTCAGATGGAATTTATACATATATGGTAGTAACTCAAACACATATATGTATAAAATAAATGTACATAATGTTGTAGTCTCTATCTCTTTTTGATACTCATTATTTTTTATTTTTGGGAATGAGCTGTGCTAAGTAATATTTTGTGGTTCATTTTCCATTCATTTTCTTAATTATATATATATATATATACTATATATATGTATATGTATATGTTTTAATTTTGCAATTTTGTGGTCTGCATTTTTTTGTAAGGCCAAACTAAACATGAGCTTTTCTTTTTCCTAAACAACCTGAACCCATTTTTGTTAAATGATGAATTTTTAAAACCAGCATATTTTTGGTGTATATGATATGACCTTTTGCAGTATTTTTTGACTAGATGTACTATAGTGTAACATTGACCTGTAACACCTATTTCCTTTACATAACAGAGTGTACATCGTGAACATCTCCCTCCCTTCAGTTACACATTATTAGTAATATGCACATATACATGTAGATTACCAAACACAAGAATACTGTTCATATTATGCTGATACACAACCTTTCTGTTCTTCATTCATCGGTATATACAGTCTGTTCCATCATTTAGCACAAGTTTACTTCATACATTAGGTGAGCAGTAACACTATCATACACTGTGGTATATTCATTGCAGTAAAGTTGATACACATATACACTCTTTACATTGTACTTAAAGTACTTCCTGGCATTACTCTGTGAAGGAAAGTTTCTTTTGACTGGTACTGTGATTGGTGGCTTTTTTGGTTTGTAATAAATCCAAACATAGTACATGGAGCAAGAAGCTATACTTCCAAATGTACTGTCTAGAAAGAGTTGAGTACTATATAAAAATGATGGTGAACAAAATACACAACATGGTTAGGAACATAATATACATACATCTTCATGTTATAGCAGGAAATTACATTAATTTTCCTTTTTTAAATATACAATGATTCTTTGCACATCTTGTTGCAGTTATGGATGTCTCTGTACTGTTCCCTACAAATTAATTTTGTTAAAAATAACTTGATGGTGTTGCAAGAGGTACCCTATTCCAATACCTAGAATGCCATAAATATTATAAAATGTGGAAACTAACCTTTTTCCAGATATATGTACCAGTAGTTATATGAATAATCTGTATATCATCATATAGAAGCTGAAAAAAAATGAATGGGTAGGATATGAAGTTAAGGGATTGGTCTACATTACTTTCTTTTTAAAACCCAACATATGTAAGTGATACTGAATGTAGCAGATTACTGGAAAGGATTGAATTTTTTTTATGAGCTCTTCAAAATTTGCTCATTTTATATGACTGTTGAGATGCAAATGGTAAATATAGTATGATGTGTTGGTGAACTACATAATTATTTGCTTTAATATTGATTACTAATGTAGCATAATAAAGCTTGGAAACCTGTCTGATTACTATAGTACTGTATGTGTTTCCACAGCTTATGGTACTCAATCACACCCTTTGTAGTTTATTGATCAGTGCATATTATATGAAGGAAGCACAGGTACATTAATGTGTCAGTATAACTGCTGATTAGGATATTCAATTTTGGCTTTCTTTCACATTAAGTGATTTTCAAGTGTAGAATAATGCTTCCTGGCCAATTATGGTGCACGATAATAATGGGAATTAGAGAATGTACTAGCTAAATGAAGTCTACAGTACTGTATTATGTTGACCTCGCTGGTAAGGGGCTGCTGAGGAGACTACCATAGCTAACTAGATACTATTAAGCAGCTGTTAACCTCACTGTGGCTGGTTGTAATGCCAGTGTTCTGTAATACCAGACTTCCACCATATATAGTATTTATCCAACTACAAAAATAAAGTACAGTACAGCTGTATGTAGGATGCAAATACCCTGTTATGAAATAATTGCAGAATTTACAGCCCGATTTAAATGTTACTCACTACACCACTCCAAATTGGGTAACAAAATTGAGTATGTATGGGCTTCATTTTCTTGCTATCGGTCACACTCATTTTTTGGCAAAGGTTCTTGATGTCCAAGCCTCATGACCTTCCATCACTCTATGATAGATGCAAAGTCATTATCACTCAAACATTTTTTTTAGAGAAGTGTCCCAAATATTTCTTGCTCAACATCACCACTTGGGGATGCTACCTTGCATAGCTTTCTGGCTGAGTCCCCAACTTTTTTTTTTAAAGCTTTTGTGCGTGATGTTTGTGTCTTTCACTCCATATAGGACTTTTTTTTTATTTTTGTTGACTGTTTTGTTATTTGGCTTTCTTTCTATAAGCATCCTTTTATGTTCCTAATTTTCCTCCTCCCTCTTTAATCTGTGCACGCTTCTGTGTATTGCCTCCTTCTATATTTCCAGCCTTATGAGGGCCTAAGCCCAGAAGGCTGTAGCCAAACTGTTCTTTCTATCTCTATTGCTCTATTCTTAAGACATTAAATTTGTTTTATAATGCTTCTTACAAAGAACTTGAAATTATTTTGAGCTTCATGTGCAGCAATCCCCCATACAAATTTATGCACATGTCAGATTTGTGTTAACCATCACACATCATATGATAAATTTACCTGCAGTGACATATTATGTTTTTAGTTAACTCAAAATTCCTTAGAGTTAAACAGCTTCAAGAAATATAGCCTTCATTATTTGATAAAATAATAAGGCAGTAACTAGATGTTCGTACTCTATAATGACCACATCTTTCTTGTGCTCTACTGCTGAGCTTAATATGTCAGATGAGCATGTCATCATATACTTCAGTATTTATTGTTTTACAGGAGTGCCGAAGGTCATATTATACAAAATATATGTGTGTCTTATAGTACTTGACACTAAAATGTGATCGGTAGAACCTAAACTTTATGCCATTTGATTTAAAACTGGAATAATAGGGGATTTACCAATACAGTGTTATGGAGTAGACGGAGTACACAGGAGTACTGTATACTGTACAGTACTAGTTTATAAGGGATGTGTGATCTCAACAGACTCAAGTACAGTACAGACAAAGGAATATGGTAAATGATGCCCTGTAGGTGAAATAATGAACTATTTCTGTATGCAAATATTGTTTATCCTGTTTCAGTTGCAAAATGAAGTCCGTTGAAAAGTCTCTTATCAGTTAACATGTACAGTATTTCCAAAAAAATAACAACTGCTGTTAGGATCAGCTTTTATGTGATGATATACAGTATTAGATGTATGGAATTAAACTATTGTACTTTACAAAATCTGTTATAATGTGAAAATAATTTGTGAAACCAAAAGTGTATTTGTACAGAGTCATGCTAATTACCAAGCTTATCACTTTCCTTACCTTTTCTTTCTTGCCAAAGCTACTACAGCATTGACACACTTATGTGTTAAATGAAATTTCATGTGTTTACCTTAGTATATCTTTGCTTCATTGTCTGTCTAAATGTCCTGCTCTTCCCTGTATCTGTCATTTAATTTCATTGAAAATTCCTCCCAGGTCTGTCTGGATAGGTGTATGTAACTCAGGTTCATAACTTTTTTACCAAACATATTCTTTTACCTTTGAGTAACTGTATGTAGCTTCTCTTACTACATTGCCAATGGCTTTCCCAACAATTAAATTAAAAAGTTTAATAGTCTTATACTGTACTGATATTTGCATCAAACTTTCTACTCTGTTTTACAACTTATCACTGAACTTTATTTAAGCAGCAAATGATCTTAGTTACCATGTTCTGTTGAAGTTAGTACTGTTTTTCCCCAAAGCTGCATTCTTTCTCAGATTATTATTTCCTTCTCATCACATTCAGTTAGCTCTACCACTCCTATCATATCAAAACATCACACATAAGTATCAAAACAATTAAGCCAGTTAGTTTCATTGGTAGACACATTCACTAGTAATTCCCTAATTGTAGTTTACAAGATTCCCCTTTGTACTGTAGTATCACAATATCCCTTCATCCGGGCATGATTTTATCATTGTCTAGTTAAAACCACCTTCCCATATAAACTTGGAATTATATCTTGAAAATTGCTCATGTAGCATTACATCTCCAGTTCAGTGTTGTCTTTTTCATAATTCCCAGATCCAGTTTGGTACTGTAGATATACTTTAATCCTATAGCAGAACTTTTCAAAACACTTATACTGTAACTGTATTGTATGGCAAGCAACCTTTTGTCACTACCGTACATTATTTGTTGTAACTTTCAGTCTTTTCCAGATATTGTCAATGTTGTTCACCTCCTTTATCGTACATTATATATAGTGTATCCCTGAACACTATTTTTTTTACAATTGACTCGGTACTGTATATCCAAATATTCATTGTTGTCAGTATTTTTTGCCAATATCCCATCTGAATTGCTTCCCAGTTCATGTGTCCACCACTTTATGTTCCCAGTGTTTTTAACCCATGATTAGAAGTGCCACTTACTGAAGACATCGTCAAGTCACTTGTGTCATTCAGAATTTTCTTTAGTTATAGATAAAAATTATAGCCATAAAACTGCTAGTTTTGCCTCTAATCCATATGTTGGGTTTTCATACCAAATTTGATGTCTCAGGAAGGTGGCTCCCCATTAGCCATTCACTTTGAAACATGTCATTCCTATTCTTACTGTGTTTATGTCTTCCTTCCCTGTTCGTTCAGTGTTATTCTGCAGGTGACCTTGTCTTTGCCTTTCCCTCTTTTTTCCATATTTCCATTTCTGATAGGTCTGTTGGTACATTATTTATTACATGCATTGTAGGGAGCTTCACCAGGGTACCTGACTTAACTTATGTTAGTAACATTAAAACAAACAGAAGACATGTGTTAGTGTTAACCATACACACTCTCTATATCTTTACATTTTTGCAAACAGTTCTTATACTGTATATATATTCATTCACAGTCATGTTTATATTCCCCAACAGGTGAAAAAGATATATCCACTTCAGTCATCCGTTTCCCTCTTCTTTTTTTTACACTTTGCAAATTTTACGTATTTTTACATTTTTTTATATTTCCATATTTCTATTTTTTCATAGAGAAGCAAACAGAGCTGGAAATGGAGTTCCCACTTCAAGGAGACTGTGGCATCTACCGAGTAAAAAAATATTCACTGTTTTGCATCGTACTTTTTTTTTTTTCACAATTTACTTACCATTTGCTCGCTTATTTATGTGTAACCTAGCTGATTCTCTTGTTATCCTCTTTTCGTAATCAATGGTTTCTTCACCTGGATATTATTATTATCATTATTATTATTATTATTATTATTATTATTATATTATTATTATACTTATGACGTTGGATTTCAAAATATTTTGCTATTGGTGTTGCGCATGCATAGATGTAAACATTCCATATTTATTGTTCAACATTATAAAGCTTTATTTAGGCTTCTCTTGGTCGATTTGTAGGACTTCAGTGGGTACCTATATATCAGAATTACAGTAGTGTACTGTAGTCTTTCTGTGCAACATTTAGTGCGTTGTTTCAGTTCAGCAGTTTTATTACCACTTTAGCATTTGTTTTAAGCTTTCATCTAGAATGTTTTACACAATATTGTTCTGTTTCTTTATGTATTTTTTAATTCAAGGTTATCGTGTAGGGATATTAATTCTTTCGTTGATATTTATTATTCTCTTTCACTGTTACTGCCATCATTATCTTGTTCATGAACTATGATTTTTATCATTAAAGCTTTATTAATATGATCACTGACCATTGATTGTCTTATTCCGCACGAAACTATGAAATTCTTAGTGACTGAAAATGAAATGGTAAGTTTCCTATATTTATATATACATATATATATATATATACTGTATATATATATATTTACACCTAATGAAAAAAAACTACTTAACTATTGTACTGCACTTCCTTTTTTTCCCTCTCTTTCTCATCCCCAACTACTAAACTAGTTCCCATAATAAAATAAACAAAATGCGACTGAGACGTTTGGGTGTGTATGGTAGACTCAGAAAATATTAAATCAACGTCTTTTTTCCTGTATACCGAGGTAGAAGAGCGATTTACCGCCAAGTTGGATGTTGGCCATGTGAGTTGAAGCCCCGTACATTCCTGACCAGCTTCACTTTAGCCCGTCTTGACCCTGGTACTGTTTCTAACTTTTTTTTTTAGATGAGTAGTATGTCTAATAGCTGAACTTTTTAATTTTACCTTTATTTCCATGCTGAGTAGTGTAATAGTTGGAGCTCTAATCTCTCCTTGGCCTGCTTCATGAAAATTGGAAAAAGTTATGTGGGAAAATTAAAATGTGTGATTTTTATCCATTCATATGCTAGAACAAGCATTTTAATTATTGTGTACCATGTACAGTATATATATCGGTATATACGGTACAGTATATATATATATATATATACTACTCTCAGTGGATGTATTTTATCATGTGTATGCAGCTACTGCTATGAGTTTTTTAATTATTTCTGGAAAATAATTCTCTCGCTTTCGTAGTTTTTATTTTCAAGTGGTCTGATAATAGCATATACTGTAGGTTGCTGCTGGCATGGAATATTGCCAAAACTTTACTTCTTGCTCACCTGTCTTTCTTGATATGTCTTGAGAATTTACAGGGTGAGTGTAACTATTAGTGCTGATGAATATTGCATTAGTGTTATGGTTATTATTATACAATGGCAGACTCGGTTTTGTTAGACAAAGTTCATGTAACAAACAAGATATAGATGCTATATCAGTGGGGGTTTAGATACGTATTGGGATATTAGGCGCTGCTGATTCCAACATACCAGTCCACAGAAAAGGCCACCTAAATGAGGTTGTCTGCTGCATAGCACAGTATGGAAGAATGATTTTCCTTCCATTCAATAGCAATATCTTATCGTCCCCTGAAACAAATCCTTAACTGTTCCTGGAAGAGTAAAAGTTAAAGCAATAAAGGATACAACACAGCATTTTTAAAAGTTTCCTATTGCAAAATTTCGGCTTGCTTATAATAATTTCGTAAAATGGAATGGAATATACATTGATATGTCTTCAGTGAATCATATGATTGAACTGAATTTGATAATCAGTAATTTTGATTAGATGCTGTAAAGATATGACTGAATTATGTGCAAATATGAACTAGAATGACACTTTACTGTATATAAAGTAGAAGGAACTGATCATACTGTATACTTAATTTGAAGATAAAAATCATGTGCATACAGAGGTCTTGTATTTTTTCATGTGTTCATTAGTCTTCTGATTTATATTACTGTACTGTATGTCCATATGCTGTTAAAGATCACAATTTGGTTCAAGTATTAGCTCATTTAGTCAGACTACCTTGGATGCTGGTTACACATTTTTTTGTTTCCTAAAACTGGTGAATCAGGCCAGTCCCAGTTGCACAACACAAACATCCATGGAAGTATCACCCATACCTAAGCATACCTTCTTCTCAACACAAAACTGTACATTGCTCTGCTACACAAATCCCCTCTGGGTGTCCTCCTGTGGGCAATAAGAGAATATATCATATAGCATCGATAGGCAGGCCTCGAGGAAAACCTTACCAAGTGATATGGAGAAGTTGCTTTTCTGCGTTTGCATTGGCCAGCCCTTGAGAGTTTTCATGAAGAAAGAAGACATCAGTCTGTATGAATGAATGAGCTCAGATGAAAATGATGTCTATTTCATTTATTCAAATGCAATTAATCACCCAGTTACTCACTTGTGTAACTGTTTACCTGTATATCCACCCACACATTGATACCTCCTCTCATCTGCTTAATTAATCACTCACATGCAAACATTACTGCTCTTGATGGAGACAGAAGGGAAATGAAAAATAAGGAGGAGAAAGAAAGTGAATGCAGTGGCTTTTGGCCACAATATTATTGTACTGTATATAGAAGAGTTTTTGTAATGAATGGAAGGAATTATAAATCTCTTTTTTTTAGAACATTGTATTTTGTACATCAAGATTATCTGCTGTACAAAACAGTTCTTGAAAAGGCAGATCCATTCTATATACTGTATATAGAGCAGAATTAGAAAGTCAGAGAGTGGCATTTGATTTCTGGGATTTCTTTCATATTAGTTTTGTAAAAAAAAGATCATTATTAGCAAGTGAAAAGGCAGCAGTGATCTTCATGGTCTTGACTCTATAGATATTGTATAATTATAGTGTAATTAATGTGTGACAGGTAAAAATCGCTTCAAATATAGCAGTTTATAATGCTCATTCACCTAAAGAATGGATTGTACAATATTTTTGCCATGAAGTATGGAGAATACAGTACTGTACTCTAATTTTGCATGCATTATCAGTGTTATTTTGTTAGACTTGTTTTTTTAAGTTGCAATAGAATGAGATGAGGATATTTTCTTTTTTATAATAACATTATAATCTTCAGAAATGAGCCATAAAGAGCATATTGATGCCCGCTAGAAGGTGAAGCACAGCCAAGTGATATTCTCTTACTTTCATTTAAATGTGACCTTTATCTTGGTCCTGTACGCTCAGTCTCGATTTGTTTTAATTTTTAAAGTTTATTTGACATATGATTTTAATCATTACAAAGTCTTTAAAGTTTATCAACTGACTTAAACCCTAAAATCAATTTGTACTTGAACTTGTAGTATACATAAACTGTATATATATACTCTGTATACATTTATACAGTACTGTATATATATACTGTATCTAGCAAGTGGTGTCAAGTAAAAGCATGTCTGTAATCGTATGAAAGTGTTATGCATCAGTGTGAGAAATATGCAGTGTATTAGCTGCTCAAGAGGCTGCATGAGGGTACAGTAATGATTAGATGAAAATTATCATTGCACTAACTCTTGAGTATACTGTATATTTTATAACAAAAATTAATGAAAGATAATATTCAAAGGAAGTACTTTTATCAATGAGCTAAAATATGAGTGAGAGAGATAGAATGTTGCATACTGGTAGGTCAGATATAGTTTGCTAATAATATTATAGCAAAATAGAGTGTTTTAGACTTATTAATGTCGATGCAAAGATAGCCATGTTTTTGTTGTCAGGGTCAAGATAAGGCAGGAGTGCATGGAAAACAAACATCCAAGACCGATATAAGTACAGTAGTACAAAGTTGTGTCCACATCTTGTAATTGAGCAAATATACAAAAGTGTGGATGGACCACTTGTACTGCACTAATGATGTCAAGTGGTCAAGAAAAAGTTAACATAAAAAGTAAGCCCACAACAAATGCCATGTTATTGTACAGCTGTAGACTAATGACTGAAGGACACCCACTCCATTCTCCTCCTAGAGAGGAGCTGGCTAAGTGGTTGGTGTACTGAACTTGTAACATGAAGGTCAGGAGATTCAAATTAATTGTCAGACACTAATGGTACGGCGACCGAACATCATAAAACACTCTCGCTGGTACCAAAACGGCCATAATATTTGGGATTTACCCTCGTATCCTTCTCTCTGTTACTGTGTGCCAGTTTGGTGTGTATGGTTGAGCAGGAGTTGACCTGGACCTTGGTAACAGGCTTCAGGATGCCTATATTCAGTGTCGAAACATTAAAAAAAAAATCACCCTTGATATCAGTGGGTGTAAGTCTGGAACTGCATTAAGGTGGTAAAATTGGCTGCTGAATCAAAATGCAAGCTCTTTACATGTTGGTGTCATCTTAACTGAATATTTTGTTTGTCTTAGGATGTATTGTATGTAATTTGTTGATTAATATGAAAGTATGCAGTACTGTATAAGGAATGAGTTTTTTCTCAGGCCCTATTAAAAATTCAGTATAAAGTTAATTATGTATGGTAACTAGCAGCATGGAGCAGCCAAGTTAGAGTAACTTCCTTATAGTGATCTGCATATCATGCCATACTGATATACTGTACTGTATATGATGTAACTCTGTACAGCAGTATATTCTAACATTCATTAACCAGTGCTCAGCTCTAATCTGCACCATTGTTCCAGCTTCACTATATTAGATGATACCACACAGTGACCAATACCACTACATCACCTCAATATAATGTAATGAATGATACACCTCATATTCTTCACTTTCACAGAGTACAGTACCAAATTTTTAAAATTTTGAAAAATAGATATCCACTTGATTCTGGTGACTTTGTGACACCTTTTCCTTTTTTATATATATTGTGTACAGTACAGTATTGCAAATGATTCTCTGGATTGTTTTTTTGTTTTGATATATTCTAATGAATACCTTTTGCAACTTATATTTAAGACACAATATGAGTACAGTACTGTACATTGCACATTGCCTAACAAGAACACCGATCTGAATTAGACTTGTAAAGAGTAATGTTTTAACCAGCAGCCACATAAACCTCTTGATGCAGATCCACAACTCCACCTCCTATTGCCATGGTGGAGTGGATGGTCTTGAGTCATTTGTCTACAGCTGTACAGTTGGTCCTTGATATTAGATTAAATATAACAATACAGTATCCTTTTACCACAGGCCCAGTCTGTTTGGTAATTAATAACAGAAGCTTGTGAAAACATTTCGTGGTCTTCAATGAGGGACTGAGTGTAAAATGAAGTGATAGATACAAGTTTTTTTTCTTCATTGTTTATTGGGGTCTACAGTACATGCCAGCAATTAAAAAACACTTCCTTGTCACATGTGGAAACAGATGTATTGGCTTTAGTTCCTGGTATTGTACGGGAGATGGCTGTGCTTTGTAGTCAAACAAATGGGAGGTTACTGTTTCCTTTTAACTATGCCATAGACCAGTGCCTATGATGAGGGAATTTGTTTTGTGATATGTTTACAGGAATCGGTAGCCTCAAATATGTCACTAACATTAAAGGTCACAAATCATGTTAATTATTCAGCACAAGTAAGCCACAATCACTGAAATTATTAGTTCACTGAAGTGTTATTGCTTAGTGCAGCTTTACATGACCTTATAAACAAATGTTCAATGTTCATCCCACATAGTTTCATTAAGGGCAGTTAAAAGTCAGGTAGTGTATTTGCAAATTAATTTACAAATCAATATAATGGAAATTTGATATCCATTACAGTACAGTAGTAAGTTTTGTGTGTACTGTACTATATTTCATCAAAGCAGGTGCAGTTATATGGTTATGATTATTCTCTCTATCTCTATATCTCTATTGTTATGTTACGTGCAGTGCTTACTTTGGTTATTGAAATCCCCCATCTTTCTTCAGCCAACAAAATACTTTCAAGTCCTTTATTTACCTTACTGCTTCTACAGTACCACCATCATCAGCACTGCTACACCCACTTCTGCACATATATTGCCACTAAATGCCTCCATCACATCAGTATTTTCTCCTACATCACCACTATCACACACAGGCTCCTGTTTCAACTACATCACCATGTCAGTGCTCCCTCCTTCATCCCATACCAACATTTTAATACTGCTACAATGAACTTATATACAGTTTCTTGTGTTACATATACACATACATTTACATTTTACTTATCATTCTTCCATTGTAATAAACAAAATTGTAGCTGTTTAGCTTGCCGCTAAAATGAAAGAAGAATTGAAGTATAGTAAGAATATTATAAATAATGAGTCAAGTGAAAAAGGAAAGCCTTTGTCCCATTTCACTCTGCCTTAGGGTGTCGGAGCCAGAAATTGAGCTATGTGGGCCTAACTTAGCCAGGTCCTCTAACAATACTGTAGGTATCTGAATCATAGCTTGTAATTGCATGGCTTGAGTAGAGATCTATTGATATTTATTGTAATTACAATATCAAGCCAATTGCAGAATTAACCAGATGAGAATACAGTACAGCAATACTGCTCACTGAGCTTAAATGGGGGAGTGTTGTTAAGCAGCATGTGAGGGTATCAGGAGCCATGAGTGGTGAAGGTTGTGAGTAATATTTTGAAGTACAAATACAGTACATCTTTGTTTAACTCTACAGTATCTTGATAACTGCCAGTATTGAGACTGTACAGTAAAATAGTCTTCAGAGACGGTTGCCCTGAAATCTGGGAGGAAGTGACTAGCTGTTAACGTATTTGTGAATTTTTCACAGAATTCTAACTGCCTGAAACATGAGTGTCCAGTGCAGATGGCATATGTCATACCAGAGAAACTAGACACCAGCTTATTCATGATGTATATTGCTTGACTTTTTTAGCCATTAATTGTAGCTCATGTGGGTTTGAAATTGAACTTTTAGTTTCTCAAAAGTCCAGATGCATAAATCCTTGACTGGAATACAGTACTGTAGATGTATTTCAAAGGTTAAAATTGAAAATACAGGATGTCATTACAATGTGGTGTGTGATAGGCATGTGTTGTCAACAAATTGGAGGCTACTAATTTTTCCACACTATCAACATTCAATCTACCAGTGCATTAGTATTAATTGGTGATTTGTATGCGACGTACTGTACGTGGATGGAATCAGTAGTCTCTTTTTTGCCAATACTTTCATAAGCCCTTTAACGTTTGTGGGAAAGATGGGATCACACTTGATTTTGGATGGTTGTATGAAAGTTTTGTGTTCCTCTGAAAATAACAATAATCATAATTCTAAAATTGTGATAGACGCAATTTGCATCTCGGTTTTAATGAATCTACAGTAAGTAACTACATTGTGTAATTTATTTTGTATCCAATTTAATCACTGTTTGAATGTAAGCAATAGTATTAAACTTATCGACAAACCATCAATTAACAGAAGTGAACTACAGTATAAAGATGAAAAAGTATGATGAAGGATTTATATTTTGAATGGTGTGAGTTGTGATGGCAGACAGTGCGAGAGTGGTGAGTTATTGTGCTTTATTTGATGGGTTCGTCTTGCTTACTTAATGATTTAGAATGCGCATGTGAGACAAGTTGTGTTGTTATTACAGTATTCTATGTGCACCTTGGAGCTGTGTGTGCTGTGTAAGTTACAGTACTTGTGATGTGTGTAGAGTACATCTGGCGTAGTTTCATAGTGTGTACAGGTGATGTGCTCCTCTGCAGTACTGGACTTTGTGTATATATGATTGTATGATTGCATGAAGTATATGAGGAACTTCTGGTGGAGTGAGTCATAATGTTATATTGAGTTAGAAGTCATGATATTGTCCTGGGGATTTCAACTTTTGGATGATGGGAAGTTTCATATAACATTTTGAATAAGCTGGCATTAGGTCAAGTTAATTACCTAAGACAGTAGCTATTGTTTTCGTAAGTTAATTGAAGTACAGTTGTTTTATTCTTTGTGCATCAGTAGTGCTTCCCTCTAACAGGAAAAATAATCTGGTGAAATTCAGAAAATAAGAAAAACTTAGGAAGCTGTTTTTAAAAGTTAATAGAACAAAATTATGTCAAACATACCACTTTGACAGATTATAACATACATCTGGGGTAGATTTTGATTATCGGCACATGCAGTTTGGTATTGACTGTTTCTACTTATTTAGGGGGGAAAGTACAGTATCTGAAAAGATATACAGGACAAAGATAAATTACATCTAGTATTACTGTAAACATAACTGTTTGCTTGTGTGTATGTATATGTGTGTAATATATAAGCTAGTTGGATTTAGCCTATGTGTGTTATGGTTGTCATGTTGAAGGAAGATCTGTTGGTGTGTGTTTTGTGTGCTTGGGGGGGAAAGGAACAGAAAAATTTGAAGTCTTTCAAACTAAGTTTAATCTCTATACAATCTACATACTTTAGAAAGTACACCTGTACCTGGATAATGGTGGATCTGCAGTATATTTTAGATGCTATCAATATGATATGATGTTGTATATAGAGTAAATACATATACAGTATACATATATTGTATTTTTAACTACTGTACTGCACTTGAGAGTACACATGTAAAATAATATGAATTCTGAGTAAAGTTTTCATAAAAGCCAGTTTAATTCATCTTTATATAATTTACATTCTTGAGCCATAATTTATTTTCCCCTACCCAATCTTTTTTAATCGAGATTGAGTGTAATGTTCCCTTTAATACATTAATTTAGTGTACCTGTATATATTTGATCAGGCAAAGCATCAGTTTGCCATATTTTTTGGCATAACCCCTTAGGGGGGGGGGGGGGACCTGTGGTGATGTGAGCAGTACTTTAAGGGTTTTGGCTCCCCATCGGCCACAGTCACTTCTGTCAATTCTTCAACTGTCCCTCCTTACTTTTTATTTCCTTCATGTTTGCTGTCCCACCTCTCTATCACCTTCTCCATCCTCCTACAAGGTTTTCCAGGCCTGTGACGGTCAATTCTTCATCTTTCATCTTCAAGTCGTTGTTGGGATAATAATTGTAATAAAATAGCAACCATCCAGAAGGGACCCTTGACATGCCTCTCAGTTACTGTTCAGGTCGAAGGTTGTTGTTCTTGACTGCCTTTTTTCATGTTTCATTGCATACCAGTGTGCTGCATATCTAAAGCTGTAAAATATTACTCCATTATTGGGACTTCCATGCTGATGTGCATGACACAAAAGTTTCCAGGCTGCGATTACATCTGGTTACTTAACACTTTTTAGCTTATTGTGTCTTCCCATTTAATACTGTACTACTGTCTGGTACTGTATAAACAAGACAAGGTGCAGTGCAAATTGGCATACTTTTCCTTTTTTATAAATGCTGTGATGGGCACACACAGGCACATGCATATTGGTTTCCTGATACAGTGAAAGCTCTTTTATCCGGCACCAGTGGGACCGAGAACGTTCCGGATACGAGAAATTGCCGGATACAAGAAAGTGTACTTTAAAATTACGTTACTCTACATTCTTTCACGAGTTAAGTTAAAGTACTATACAGTTAAATCTCGATTTAATAGACCCCGATGAAAAGGATTTCGGTAGGTACATTATTTACACATTATTACATACCCATATATGTACATGTATATATACAGATGACTCAAATAAATCCGAGAAGTTCTTATACATAACGAACGAAATTATAATAAACATGTCAGGAAATTGGATCACTATCGTCCGTGAAGTGTGTGTGTGTGCGTGTGTTGCCACCACTTCCCCCGTGCTCCTTCCCCCCCCTACCCTCAGTCTCCATTCACCCTGGCTCAAGGTCAGGAATATAGGCCTAGCCTGCCTTGTGTGTGACTCGATTTTAGTAATTACGAGTTATTAACCACCAGCTTCAACACTCATCAGTCATGTCAGGTGGTGCATTTCCAAAACAGAAGGCCATATCCTTCCATATCAAGATGGAAGGTTTTTCTCGAACAGAGAAAGGAGAAGGAAAACCAGAGTATGCATATTAATAAAATGTAAACAAACTATATCACGCGCTATCTTCCCCCTTCCCCCTACTCTCCCCCCTACCATCTCCACCACCACCACACATGACGACCACTCATTTCAGTCATGAGTTGTCTGCGAATTATTATATGCATTTAATATGCTTAATACGAATTGTAATACTGTATTTACATTTGTAAAGTAACAGTACAGTACACTTCTCTTCACTTTTAACACTCGTCACTCCCTCCTCACTCTGCGCTCTGAGCGGGTGAGCGTGACAGCTCTTTTTGGCTATATTTATCTTTATGAAAAAATGCCGGATACGGGAAGTTGCCAGTTACCAGAATGCTGGATAAAAGAGCTTTCACTGTATTATAGAATAATATTGCAGGTGAAATTATGTCCTACAGCACAAATTAGTTTAGGATAGAAAGTGTTAGCTAGACCTGAATTAATTCATATAGCCATATTTAGCCTGTGGTTGAATGTGTAACCCAAATCTAAGTACAGTACATCAAGTTATTTTATTATGGTCCTTATTATTTTTAGGCGTACAAAGAAATGTTAGACATTATATCTTTAGTGATCAATACCATTTTCAAGATCACATTCCCCCTTTTTTTTTTTAAGACATAATGCTGCCACATTGTATACAGTACCAAAATTATACCAGATAACCAGGTTTATAAAGATAAATAGCTACAAAATACAGTAGTGGAAATGTACATCTGCTGACAGGACCGGTCATTTTGTCAGTAAATTGCTAAATGCATATTCCTCCAACCTTTACCACAAATTATAACCTATATTTAGGGAGTCTGTTTTGTGACATAGTTTGCAGATCAATAGCCTACAAATATTGACCACTTAATAGTTTTTTTTAAGATACCAGCCTATACCTTGTACAGTTTTAAATATTGATGTCACTCATTTACAATTTAACAGTGTAATGGACAATATGAACTCTACTATTGTTCGTTTTAAAGAATAATTTATTCTTATTAATTTTGATTGACAAAAATGAGATCTCAGTACAGTATAGTATTGCTAGGACGAATATACAGTGTAATTTACAGCTTCACTGTTCTGTTTGTGGCACTTGAATGTGATCACTGTACAGTACGATTTTTCATTGGTAGAAAAGAACCTTAGCTGTGATACGAGATTTCTTTAAATATTCATTAATGAGAAAAAATATGGACATAGTACTACAGGTATATACAGTATTACAAATTGTGTGCTAAACCATTATTTGTGTGAGGGTTGTATACTGTACTAGGAAAGTCATGGGTTTCATGAAGACTGATAATGACAGGTGTGAAAGAATCCATATGCATATCATGGATTTTTCATACCACTATTGTCAACAACTAGTCCAGAATTCTTCTTCCATATAGTCCTCAGTGCTGATACTGTATAGTACTGCTGTACAGTATAGTAGAGTATTATTACAATTACCAAATATCGTTTCACTGATCAAATTAACAGCTAGTCTGCTATATTTTTATTGTTTTGGCTTAATTTGGATTGGGGAAGGTATAAATACTGTATTGTACTGTACACTCGTGATACGTAATCCCTAACCAGAGACAAACGGCAGGCACCACATATACCCTGCATTTGAACTCAGACTCTAGGTGTACTGGGTGGGGATACCAGGTGATTCGAAGCTTTCTGCTCCTCACACTCCGGTCAGAAATTATGTATCACGAGTGTACAGTGATAAGTACTTTGGTGATCATACATGAGCACCATCAGTGAAATGTTTTGATACTAGTTATAGTTACTGTAGGTCACATAAACAAAGGTTCGTTCAATTTCTAGTAGTTCTTTTTCATATAACTAGATTGCTAATACCATTTACTAAGCCTGTGAGTTAGTATAGTTACTGGTGCTATACTGTACATCCACAGTAAAGAGTTCTATACATCCTCATCAGAAGTACGGTTTATCACTGATGATGTTGGAGTGTTCATATGCATATTTATCTTGTATACATAGTTCTGAAAAACAAAATTAGATCATGTATACAGTCAGGGAACGAATCATGTGCATACTGTTGGCAGATTCTGTCAACAATTCTGAGGTTAAATAAACAAGTCAATGGCAGACTGAATTCATGAATGACTACAACATGGCAATAACTGACATTGGTATACTGTACTTCAACCAAGCACAGACCATAATGCAAACATTACCTGTCCATTCACACATTTTATCTACCATTGACATATTTACTGTACTCTTAAAGCAGTTGCCAGAAGCCACCAATAGTGTTCAGACTCTTTAGTCCCTGACTGTACTTAAATGGTTCATTTTCTGTAAGTAGACAGGGAAATGTGACCAATAAAGTTCAGTTTTAAAATGCCCAGAGAATATCTAAGTATGAAATTACTTGTGAAATTTTGTGGAGGGAAAGTTTGCTTTCTATACAGTGGTATGGTAGCAGATAGATTTTAGTACAGTTCTTTATTTAAAAGTACCCTACAAAAAATTTCTAAAATTGAAAACAGAATTGGTGTACATGTACTGTAGTGTACTGTACTGTTCTGTAAACCAATGCACGGACAAAAAATTGAAGGCCCTTCATTATGATCAGTACAGATACATAATTTTTTAAACTGGAAAACCAATTTGATATGTTATTTTTTCATTCGTGACCTTTGTAATAAAATGATAAAAGTCATGTTGGAGATTATATTGCAGTACTGTATAGTAATCTAGTTGAGACTTGGTATTCTGTTTGTTTGTTAGTTTTTCAGGATTGATGGGTTTTCTCGTCTCAGAAAAGTATGACGGAGGACAGGAGGAAAAGAAAATACATTTATAAGAAATTATGTAATGGTAAATATCTGAGTACAGTATATTAGTTCAGAATACAGTACTGGGTATTTACAACATGTAGCATAGAAAACTTAAATAATCGTAAACAGTACATATTTGATTTATAGTACAGTGATGAAGATATTTTTATGTTAAGAATGAAATTCAGTTTGTGTACTTAATAAAGAGTACATGTTGTTACTTTATTTTTTGTATGTTGGGGAGTTTGTACGTACAGTTAGTGCAGGTGTGTCTGTGTAGTGTCCCTGACCTGTATTCATTTCAAACTAATCAAGAGTGTTTCATTCTCATGTCAAAAGTTCCCACTCATGAAGTTTCATTTCAATGCAGTACTGTCCTGGATCCTAGTACAGTACTTGCTTTGAATTATTGTACAGTATGTGAACAAAATTTAAGGTTAGGAGTGAACTCGTATGAATACAGGTCCCCGCCTGCCATCTATCCCTCCGTCCTCACCCTGTCTCATGGAACATATTGCATTTGCATTCCTTTCAACCTTTTATAGTCACTAGGATACCTTGCCATTCAGCACTTTATTTGTTTATGGCATATTTGTTGTTTCTTTTCTAGTTTCCACTCATTTTGTTTTCTCTTGAAGTGAGTATTGAACAAGCTGTCTGCTTACTCTGTTCAGCACTGACCTCCAAGCTTTAAGACAGTCACTGTGCATGACCAGTTCCTCATGGTTAAACTGATACTTTTTACCAGATCAGAGTTCTTGTCTCCATTTTATCATGTTAAACTTGAAATGTTTGGCATTACTAAGTGTTTATTCTTCTATATCTATTACTTCTTGACTAACCTAACCAATGAGGTAAATATATTTGTGAGGTCCAGCAGAGGAACAGCTTTGTTAGCCATTACACTCGCAAAACTCATTTCTAATTTTAATGCTGATGAATGTCTCCCTTTATACATATACAACCCATGTGTATGTATATTTGCCATTATATGTATGTCTCTCTGTATACATATAACCCTGAATGTCCTATAAATAATAACCATGCTAATCAATGTAGTAGCAGTAGTATGATGTAATGGCTCATCTTCTCTTAAGACAGGTTTTAACTTAGTGGAAGTAAAACTGTAAGTGAGAATTGATAATGGGTTTCCTCTTGAGTCAAACAGGTTGGGTGTAATGTAGTTAGGTGTAGTAGAGGAGTGCGGCGCTCACCCCCTCTCTCCCGCTAGCTCGCTCCTGCCCGTAGACCTAGCGGCGCAGGGGGCGACTAGCACACAGGTTAGCCCGCCCCCCCTACCCTCCCTCGACCTCCCAGCCCACCTGCCCTCGAGACCTAGCTCCCACCTTTCCTCTATCCTGGAGTCCCTTCCCAACCTCACAGGCTGCCCTTGTACCCACCACAACTCAATCCATGTCCTTTCTCACCAATCTACGGCTTGCCTGTCCAATTCATAGCCTTACTGTCCCGTCCATAAGCTTCTAGTTATGTCTGTAGTTTGCCTATCCTTCCTCTCCATGGCCTTACTGATGTGTACATAATCTTCCAATCTTGTCATTAGCAAACATACCCTTTTACTCTCCATAACTTTATTGTCTTGTCCATCAACATGTATAATCTTATCCTATACTGTACAACCAAATTCTCTCATCCTGTCCATAGCCTGTCTGCTCGCCCCTACCTCTCCGTATATATTTCCGGGCTTCCCTCTCCTTGTCCTCCTATTCCAATTAACTCCTTTTTTTTCGTCAACAGTTTATACTTCCTCTGCTTAAATTTTTCTCCTCTCCTCTTTCACTGATCAATCTTGCTCACTCAAGTTATTTCCTCTTTACATACTGTATTCTCTTCCCTGAATTCCTCCCACATACTTTAGTGTCATCACACACCTGTCCCCAGCTTCTGCTCCCCATCCTCTGTCATTTTTTTTTCCTAATTTATTTTTATGTACAGTATATGGGTACTGTATGTTTATTTCTCTTTCTCTCTCTATCTCTCTCTCTCTCTCTCTCTCTCTCTCACACACACACACACACACACACACACACACACACACACACGATTAGGTAAATTCACTCAAATACATACACAAATCAGATTATTTTATATATGGTGTTATAGAAGTTAACAAAAGTGAACACAGTGTTCAGTAACTACAGTACTGTACAATGAAACTGTTCTGGTACTTCTCAGTTCAAGCATTTAAACTGAACATGTTTTTTTTAGTACAGTATTGTACAGTACAGTACTGTAATTTGTTATGATTTCAGAGCAGTGTTGGGGACACTGAAAGAAATTCTCATTATAATGCCATTATTGGTACAGGACAGCACAGCACAGCAGGTCAATAGTTTACACCATCAACTTACTGTACACTTATTATATTATTACCTTTTTAGAGCAAAGATTTAGGTAACTTGCCTTAATTATTTTGTATGTACTGTACATCATCAGTTGAAATACACTTAACTTTTGAATCACAAAAAACTAACTGATGGTAATAATTTGAATCACTAAGAACTAAATTATGGCACTATTGTAAAGAAACATTTTAAACTACAGTATTACATTCCACCATAGATCATTTTGTGCTTAGAATATCATAAATAAGTGGTTCCTGATGTGTGGCACAGTTAGCCTGGTACACCCTGTATATGTCATCGGCCATTTCAAGTCCATTGGTTCAAGTCGTCTATCCCCTGCTCTTTACTGTTATACTTTCATGATAACTGTATTACCCCCTTTATCATATATTCCATGCTTAGTTTCTGTGTTGTTTTTCAGTGCTTAGTGTTGATGAGATCCTGTGTGCTGCCACTTCCCCTGTGTCCATAAACCGTGCTTCCATCCCATCCATAATCATGTTACCATTTTCATGTCCACAGTTCATTTCTTTCCCTCCTCCATTCACACAAAGTTTTCAAGGCAGTGGTTTGAAAGTAACTAAATTTGCAAGCTAACTGTCGTTTTGCTAGGGCTTTATTAAGATTTTCATTGATTTAGTTTAATGCATAGATCATTCATGAACTTTCTATGTATGCTGAAATTACTTAATGGTAAATTAATAATCTAACCTCCCGTTGGTATTAGCAAACACTTTAGAAATGTCAAATAATAGTCTTTGTTTAAGGGTTAAGAATATTCGGTGAAGGAGTTTACAGTACAGTATATACAGTCTTACCTCTCATATGTGAACATCACTATCCATAATTGACCACACTCTCAGTGCTCCACTGACTCCACAGTTTATTCCTTCATTGTTCTGCCACTCATTACCTTGCATGTCCTATCATTCCCCCTTATGTTCCATCATTCCCTTTCATCCTCATTAGCTCCTCGTATATCAACACTCCCTCTAGTGCTACATCATTCTCTCTTATGTACAGTACTGTACCATCATCCCTTTGAGTATCTGATCAGCCACTCACCCATTCCATGTTATTTCCAACACTCACATTTTTAGGATTCTACAATTATTACTTACATGAAACACTCACTTCTTCACCATGAATATTAAGTTTCTACACACCATTCTACCCAGAGTGGAGAGTAATGCACCATTTGAGGAGGAAAACACATTTATTGACAACTTTTGGCTATTAATTTTTCAGGTTTAAGGCAATGAAGAAGCAGTGGTGAAATGTTGTTACTATGAAAACCTCCTCACTGGTGTATTCATAAACATTAGCTCTATCTTAAGACTGTTTCATTAGTTCCCTGTCATGCAACTTACAGCTATCTCTCTTGTCTCTCCTCATTACTCTTCTCATTGTCTTTCTTTCCCTGCCTCACTGTTCCCCCACCCTTTCTGCTCCTTTACCTCCTCTTATTGCTCCCCATTTTACTCATGCCCTTCTTTCCAAACTTCCTCTCTCCTTCCTTCTCAATATCCAATTATTTTTATTCCTCCCTCCCTCACTGCTTTTTAGTTTTCCTCACACTCTTTCATTTTCCCTCTATCCTACCTTTCTTCTCTCTACCTCCTGCTATGCCTCATTTCCTTTGTCCTCTCTCCCATAATTCTGTACTCTACTTCATTCCATTCTTGCTTTCACCCTCCTTTCTTCCCTCCCATTTTCACATGCCCTCTTTTCCATGTCCCACCACTCCATAGACTCCACCACATATAGAATCCTACCTGCTACTCCCTTCTCTCCTTCCCTTCCCAACTGGCCTCTTCCCATATTTCGCAAGCTGAACCATCCCCTCTTTGGAGTCAGTCCCATTTTCCCGGAGCTGATTGGCTGCTCTGAGTAAGGTGTATTGTGATGAGCTGACTGTATGGTGCATCCTGCCTTTGCTGTCCTCTGATTTCTTTGCATTTCCTCTATTTCCCAGGTTTTTACTGTGTTCTCCCTGGCTGATCTTTATATTATATGTTTTACTTTCGGTTTATATTGCCTAATTTTCAGCCAGTGTTTTTCCCCGGAAATCATTAATAGATTTTCAGCTAGACTTCTCATTTTACTTTCCATTACTTATCATATAGCACAGTTTATTTAATTTACCTCTTTCATCGGTTATCTTGGAGTTTCATTCTTGTGACTTCCTTCTTGCTTGTACTGTACCTTACTTACAGCACTGTAGGCTACTAAAGCATTACAGTGCTAGTGATCTACAGGAACAAACTGTATGAGGTGCTGACTTCATATTTACAGACAGATACCATGAAGATGGATTTTAAGTTAGAGGCCAAAACCAACTTCTTTTTTATGTAATTAAATCATAACCTATTGGGCATCACCAGAAGACAGTGCCTCACTAATAACTTTGTATTTTCCTTATTGCATACATTCCATTACCTGCTCCTACTTGGCTTAATAATTATACTATATTTGTGTTATCAAATGGTTAAGGTTTCCATTTATTCCTCTTATGCCATCCCTCTCATCATCCTAATCTTCTCACCTCTATGTTGACTACAGTACTGTACTTCCATCCTCTTTCCTCTCCTCAGTAGATGCCTCAAACTCCAGTATTTCATAATTATCATGGTTTAACAGTGTTAGTAGCTAGAGTAATTCTCTTACTATCTTCATCTTTCTTTCAAGTTACATCTGTGATCTGTATTTCTGTCTTACACTATTTAGTTTCTCATGAGATATTTCCAGATACTGTATAACATTATTACTGTATAAGTTAATTTATTCAATATAAAAAAGTTGAGTCCATAGCTTTGTATTTATATTTTGTTTTACAGTATACATTACACTATATTACAAAGGAATTTCATAGATTGATTGTGCTTAAACATTTTATTTTCTACACGTAATGTACCCCTGTACTGTACTTTTATTTCTTTTATAATTAAATGCAGTATTTTCATTATGCAAGGCATTGTATTATACATCCTTGCACCTCTTGTCATTTTACTACAGGTTTCTCTCTCTTTCTCTCTCTCTCTCTACAGCTTTCATCTTGGCAGTATTTCTTCTTGTTTCTTAAGACTGTAGGGATTATTTACTTTTAACTATTTCCCCTCTGCATGTTGCTATCATTGATTATAAAATATTTCCTTCCTTGCCTTTCTCTTTCTCCTTTTTCTTACTCATATAGCTTTTCTGATAATAGAGAAGAAACTTAATAGAGTAATAGTATTAATAGGCTTTCACAAGTTAATTAGTCGCTTGTTGATAATTATACTGTACAGTATATCACACACCTAAATCCGTATCCACATACAGTATACAGTATTAAATTTATGAGCAGAAGCATGTAAATGTTAGACAAAATATTAGATGCTTCACATGACAAACACAAAATAATTGAAGTTCATTTCTGCACTTATTAGAGAACAAATTAATTAACAATCAGCTGGAGATGAGCCCAAGTTAAATGAGATCAGTATTATGTACAGTACTGTACAAGCCAATGCCGCTCCTGGTGCTACAATAATTCATCTTTTAAGAGGAATTTTCATCTGGTAACAATGATGATGTGTGAGTGTGCATGGCTAGTTGGATGGATCTCAATACTGTGAACCTTATTTTGTTTTTAATTAGGCCATTCCTAAATAAGAAAATTTAAGAAATGTCAGTTAAGTAAATATACATAATCTTGTATACTGTACTGTATATGGGAACTGCTCTCCCACTGTGTACAGTACGGTACAGTACTGTAATTAGATTTATTATTCCATGGGATTCCAATTTGTATATTTTTTATCAGTACTCTCGGTAATTACAATCTTACAGCCATTAACCTTTATAGTACATCTGACATTCCACATCTTTTCCCACACCCTATCTATATACTGTACTGCCTATTATGAGTGAAAAATCATAAGGACTTGATAATAATTAATAGAAATTTATTTGGGTGATTTCTTACAACTATTATATACACAGTATAATATATACATGTACTGTACAGTAATCTCTCAATTATCCGTCGTGCATTTACATATAAAGGAGGAAGTTATTTCTCAGAAAGAGAAAGGAGAAGGAAACAGCAGTGCATTGTTAATAAAAATAAACAAACGATATCACATGCTATCTCCCCCTTCCCCCCAAACAACTCCACAACAGATGTCACCAACTCATTTCAGTCACATGAGTCACCTGTGAAAACCTTAAGACAAATTGTAATATACTGTACATCCCTATAGGATTAAGGAAAGAAAAACCTTAATTAGTACAGTATTTTATATTAATTTCAGGGACAATTTTGGTGATTGATTGACCAATTATTATACACCGAGGTGTATTATTAAAGTTATTAGCATTGTGCGAGCTGGAAGAAGCTACGGGAGGGCAGGGGGTGGGTAGTGGTGCATTATCCGACACGGTCTCGGCTGCTATATGCCGGATAATTGAGAGATTACTGTACACGTATTATGATTATTTGGATATACAGTATTACTATGTCATTTTCTTACTCACATAACCACAAATTTTCTTTTTTAAATACTGTACTGTACAGTAAAATAAAATTGACAGCTCCAGAATTCATCCAATGAACCATGCATACCTACCCTTCACTATTACTAGGACAAATTTCTTGTAGCAGACAAATTCTTCTGTTGGCCATGGCATTGCCTTTACAGCTGTGGATTGAGATAACACTAACTAGATGTTACTCTACTGTATACTGTATACAGTATAGGATTGAACCAACATGTATGATTTCACAACACTGCAGGATATCTTGGGAAAGTCATGTACAGTACTGTACAGTGAACAGCAGTATACAGTATTTCAGGTACACTCAGCCAAAAAGGTTTGAAACCACTCCTGTGGCTGGTGCTATATTGGGTTGACGCTCCTGACATACGGCAGTTTAATATTTTTTTGTTTATCATTTTAGTTGAGAGAAATGCTTCATATTACTAACTAATTAACACAATACTATATAGTGTATTCACATAAATGGTAAAATTATAATGTTGTTCTACACAGATAGAAACCCATTGAGTATTCATTTAAATAAAATAACCAAATTACCGGTATATTGCCGACATTGATCATGTAATGACTTGTATCTATGCACATCTTTACCATCTTGATAAATTATGTTTTATCTGATGAATTGCAGCCGTCAGTGGTATAATTATTATATATCATGATAAATTGAGCAGTATACAGTATCAACAGAAAGTAATCAGTAACATACAATCTCTCAAGTTGAAAGCCTGTGGCAGACTGAGGCTCGGTGCAGTGGGACATGAATTACATAGTGACTAGACAGGATCATCAAGCAGGACATCTCAGACTAATTAAGAACACCAAACCCTACCACGTTGAAAATATAAAAATTAACTTAGGGTTGGTTCCAAAACTTTATTTGCCGAGTGTACATGGATAATAGTATGAGCATATAATAGTACAGTACTAGCTGAGTTGACAAACTTGCTATATTTTTCTACACAACCTGTTACTTCTGGAATGAATACAGACAGGCTCAGAATATAATGTTATCAGATAATTTTGCTTATTTAACTTATCACAATTGGTCTTCCTGCCCATGCTGAAATTCTTTGCTGATGATGACCACTGGGATGTTGCAGTGCTAATGTTCTCACCTCATACCTACCTGACCTTAGTTGACAAATGGAACAGTATAAAGTGAAGGCATTTGCACAATGTTTTCTTAACTTTCCAGCACAAATACAGTATTCCTATTTTCTACTCATTATTACAAGTTACTCTGCAGACGTGGACAGGAAATTATAAATATGTTCTATGCAGTACAATACGTTACTGTCTGTAATTTCCTATATTAACTGACTTGTCTTATAGTGCTGCACTTGTTTTCTATGGCTTAAGCAGTATGAAATACATTGTGAGCCATACATTTTCCACAATCATCAATGAGAATTTTTTTTATTTTTTTTTTATTTTTTTTTACAGGGAGTAGCAGCACCTAAACAGTTGTCCATGTTTCATTTCTTAATGGTAACCATCTGTGATAAGTTAATGCTAGTAAGATTAAAGTGAATTAATGCTGTTAACTGTACCAAGGTGGAGACAGGGGGATTTTTATTAACAAACCAGTAAATACATTTTGCTACATAATACATACTCTATACAATGTTTTCAGATACTTAAGGGGTCTGTGATGTTGTCATTGAAGTGATCGTTACTGATTCCTCCAAATTGTGTCAGAAAACTGCACCTTTATGGAGGAAGTCTCTTTTGTGGCATAGTGTGGAAGAACCAGGAGCTTCCAGTTTGAAGAGAAAATCTCTGCCCCTTGAGTACCTTGAAAAAGAAATACTAGTTTAGTTTTCTTGGTTCTCTAGTTTCACAAGCTTTTTCCTTCTGCTTTAGAACCCCATAGTCATGCTTCCCTACTAATTGGATATGTTTTGTCAAGTTCAGTACAGTAATGTTTGAAATTGTTTGGTGTATTGTTACTGCACTCTGGTATCTGTGTGTATAAAATTGAATGACTGCATGCATGTATGTGTGTATGATGCATATTATGAATGTGTATGCATGTAAACCATTGTGAGACTAATACTCTATATCTTTTGTATCCTACTTGAAGTATACATAGTTTTGTTTTTCAAATGTGATTAATATGTATGCACAGTATATTCCTTAAATTTACTCTTCCTCTTATTCTCCTTCTTTCCTTTCATCACTGAATATAATGCATATATCTTTCAACTCACCAACTTGCTTGATTCTTGATTTTAGGTCACTGTAGTATCCACTTAATCAGGTTCATTCTTTCTCACCTCCATTCTATTCATTCACTTAAACCTTATTCTTTTACAGTGACATGAACTTTGCTTTTCAACTGACAGCACCCTTATCCACTTCCTATTTACATTCCTGAAAGGTATATTTTCATCTTAGAAGCAGCAAACACAACTCTATAACTCTTATTGTATTCTTGTCTTCATGCTTCGTGTTGCAGACCGGTAGCATAAAAACAATTCACTTCATATCACTTGCTGAGGATGATGCTGTGGTCACAACAGATATATCAATTGTGTAGGCAAGTATTGGGGTGCACGCGTCTCTCTTCACACTCTAGCTCAGCCTTCAACACCAATAAGTCTGGCTTAGAAAAGAGAATCAACTTCCCTCACTCACATCATTCCTGACAATGTGGGACCCAGTTACCCCTTGAATTAAGGGAGTTTTCATTATATCAATTTTAATCATCCAGGATTAGTTAAGGTAACCAGTATTAGAAAAATTGGACTGTTATGTACATAATTGTTTATAGGTTACTTAATATAGCCTTTAACATTGGGACATGGGATGTCAGGCATACTGTACTTACATTCAATTGAAATATTATCTGGAGTTAAATAAACATGCAAAAGTCACAACCACAATACTGTGTATATAATGTTAATCAAGAGAGACAATTGGCAGAGACCTTTTCCAGACTGATAAGGGATCTGTAATACTGTACTACTGTCCTGTATATGGTCTAAAATTGGTTGCCAGTGCAGCCTTCAAACTGTGCCATAAAACAAAGAACCTAGGATGTACTGAGGAAATGTGTCTCTTGGCATATTTGAGGCACAACACATGTAATTAATTTTGGTAACTTAAAGTTTGCCAGCAAATTCTTTGCTCACGTAAAAGATATGAACAAAGAAAAGTTTACTGATGTCAAAGCTAGGTTAAATTTTCCCAAGATGGATCATATGTATAATGTTACAGCACAAATTTACAAAGTTAATGAAGGTCAGCTACCGTACAAACATAAGTTTTTGTGTCTACCAACCATACTCGTTGAGTGGGGTAATGTGGGACATGAATGTTGCCATTTTTGGCAGTTATAAAATGCCAAAAACTTTGAACTGATTGAATCACAGTGTAGAAAACCAACCTCTTTGTGTCAAAACATTCAAGAGAAAAGCTAGATATATATATATTAAAATGCAGTTTTATAAAAATCCACTGAATGTCTGAAGTGACCAGGAGAATCCAAACCACTTTAGGAATGCTTTATAATAATGTACCATCAGTATGATTAAGCATGTATTTATTGTACATGTAATATTTCTTATTATTACTTATCTAAGCTAAAATTATGACTAAGCATAATTTTTTCTAAGCAACACAATGAATATTAAAATTTATTGTGCATCTGTAATCAAGTTTAATACTAACAGTCTGGAACTGTTACATTACTGTGTCAAGGCAGTATACTGTACAAGAAAACTAATGAAGTAGTCTGTACAGATGAATAATTCAATGACCCAATGTTGTGCCTATTAAACCACCATAATGGTTACAACTTAGTCCATGACTTTCCTTGCTTTGAAACCATGAAATGTTCCATATGATCTCGCTGTTGCAGTGCCTTATATCAATAAATCAATCAATCAACCATGAAAATAATATGTACAGTAGTACTGTATACTGTACGGTCTGTATGCTACATGTATTGTACAGTATAATTATGTAAATATCCATACAGTACATCCTATCTGTTTTATAATATGAATTAGATGAGAATCCATCTTGTTTCAAGGTCACTGAAGAATAGTTTGATTTAACTTACCATACAAAGAAATTATTTACAAATTAAGAAGTTTGTATAAAGTACAGTATCATGTTTTAATATCTAAGTATAACAAGGAGGAATGTGTACATATAGTTGTGTCCAATACTGGGGGGTTAGTAGTCTATATGATGGGTGAGTATTGCTGATTTTATCTTGTGTAGAGTGATAACTGTTATTTTGTGCATGATCCTTTCGGAAAATGTGTACTGTACTGTACATTACAGTAGACCATTTAGGGCTCAATTTTCTGGAACATTATTAGTTGAAGTGTCTGATGTATACATTCAGTCACTTTCTAATACTAAGCAACTTTTTACGAGTTTTGGTTACTCGCTCAATTCTGCTCTTCTTGAGGGAACTCTACTAAATCAATATTATAAGGAGGCTATGATGATGATAGCAAATTGGATGCTACTTATTCTTCTAACATGGTCCAAGAAACACTTTTCCCTTATCCATACTGGTAGCATCAGAGCATAGACAGTCAAGCATAGTTAGTGATTGTAGCTTTATTGCTATATTTGTTTCACTAGGGTTCACTTGGATAAAGTTTGGTTGAATTATTTGTTGTAATATTATTGCATAGGTATAATTCTCTTACCTAATAAATTCAGTATTCTTATGAAAATTGCCTTCTGAGGTTTGATATGGAGATAATAATGATCCACACTTGCACAGAGTAGTGATTTGAAAGCATCACTGTCAAATGTCAACCATGCGTTTTACTACTTGCCGGTGTTAAAGCCACTGTCCTGCCTTCTGCCATTCACAGCCTTCTTTACCTTCCATAATTAATTATCCACACTACTTCTTGTACACTTAGAACCTGGTCATATTATTATCATTCTCTGCTTTATCAACCAACTGGCTACTGTACTCCAAACAAGGTAATGTAACCAGCCCCATTACAGCCTAGACCATGGACTTTGTGCAGCAGTTTGGAGGAATTACTTAACCTCCAGTTTGCCAACATCATCATAGGCCTTTATTTCATCTCCATGCTGGTCTGGTGTTGCCATACAGGAGGTGAGAGTGAGGAAAGATAGAAAAAGCCAGTCAGACACACACGTACCGTGCAAGTCTGCGAGCACACTTTCTAGATGAACTGCCATGCTAGCTCACCTCTTTAGACACGTGAATAGTTAGGAGGTAACAGACCTTTACTCCTCCTTTGTTGTACTTCTACGGTACCATTTACTGTACTTACCACATACTAGATGAGAACCTACCAGGTAATTTCTCTTAGACATATGAATAACTTGGAGGTAGCAGAGATTTCATTGTACTATGATCTCATTCTCACAATGTTCATATCTGTTCCTGTTAGCTTCCTGTACAAGTACAGTACATTGCTAGTCAAAACACTCATTGAAAACTGAAAATGAAAAGTGCAGCATTATGCAAATATTTGGTATACTGTACTGTGCTGTACTTGTATTTTTCTCAACTGATGATCCAGAATTATTGATATGGCACCTGCCCAGGACTGTTGGTATGGTAAAGTGTCCATGCAGAGTTGCAGTTGTGGGACTTAGAATAGAAGCTGTAGTTGTACTTTGTAAATATGACATGATGATGAAGGTGCTGCTCAATTATATATGTTTACCTTGGGTAGTCAGCAAGAACACGGTGAGCAAGACTAGACAAGCTTACTCAGTTGACAGTTCCCTGTAATGTGCAGGTGCCACATTATTGCCAACATAGAAAAATCTGCATCATCAGCTAGTGAAGAAAAACAAATACTTAATCTTTGTATGTACTGTACATGTATTCTTGTACTGTACTGTATATGGAAGTTCTAAGTCATATTATAGCATACAGTATGTACTGTACAATTTGTCTGAAAGAAGATGAATACAATATAAAAGGAAAAAAAAAAAAAAAATTATAATACAATAGAGCAAAGATTAGTAAGTTTTTTTTATGTTATATGACTAAGCATTGTAATAATTGCTTTTAAATAACCTCCAATTTTGCCCAAGCATCATCCAATCTGCATTTAGATCCCTCTCAAACAACCTTGCAACTCCACAGATTTATAATCTACTTAACCTGTATTACTGTAATAAATCCCTTACACTTCGAAGTAACTCTTAGATGTGAGCACTGTTCCACTTCATCCCTTAGCACCAACAGTTACCCACACATTATATTCTGTGCATTGTTATTTAATCTTCCTGAGCACAAATAACTTTCCTCATTTACTGTATTTTTGCACTTTCTCTCATCTTCAAAACCATTAGAATGCTACATCAATGAGGAAGATTAATGAAACTTGATTTATTGCTGTACTGGCAAGTGAATAGAAGCATGGGTAATCCTTATGGATATATAATATGGATATATAATATTCATACTTATACAGTATATTTTGGTCTGAGACATATAAAGGGATGAATGACATTACTGTAGTATTATAGTGTTGGAATGCATCTGACATCTTTGTTTACTCACATGATAAGAGGAAAATCTTCAATATTATATTTGCGTTTTTGATATAGTGGAAATAGCGTGTTTTGTCCTTTAAAGTTTACCAGGAGTCCTCTAGCCTTGACAAGAGATTATAAACGAGTGTCACTGATTGAAACTATTGAAAGAAAATTGTGTTCATACTTTTTTATTGGGTTTCTAGAAAAAAAATAAACAGTACGGGTATGTCAGTTATGGAAAAATATATACAGTACGTATTAAGTTAGTGTGATACTGTATGTTATGTTTTCAGTATAAGCCTAAACCATCCAAGGTGCTGGGAGTCAGGTCAAAAGGCAAGGGTACATAACCATTCATTTAAGCTGTCATAACAGTGTTTTGTATTTTTATTAGTACTGTACAGTACAGTATTACCAAAGTGCAAATATCTGTGCTTATCACCGAGCACCATACTAATGAGTGACAACTAGTGCGTTTTACTAGATAAAGATTAGTTTTTATTGTGCTGCAATTTTGCTATCGAGCAATTTTAATATTTATATATCAATAATTATGAATTTATTACTAAATCAGTTTATCATTTTTGAAGTACAGTACTAATATAGAGAGTTCATTATGATAGAATAGTAAACAGTAATGGAACTTTGCGAAAAATTCGATTGTCTTCAGAAAGAAGTGTAAATACGGTAATTAATATGTCGCACTTGAAGAAAACAACTTAGGAAAGAAAGTTAGAAATTGAGAATCCTAATTAAGTTAGGGTAGGTTTTCTATCAACCAAAACTATTGTTCTTAGTATCTGGAATGTGGGAAAGAATCTGGAAAAAAAGTGACATATATTTGTTTATAATGTGTTTGGAAGTTTCAGAAAGAGTTTGGAAGGTGCGAGGTAAGACTGACAGGGGAAACTGGGGTATTTTGAATGACTTCAAGATGACACCAGCTGGGTGCTGCAAAAGGCTAAAGAGAACGTCTATTTTCTTCTCTAAACCTGAATGTTAACCCCTATGTGTGAGTGGGACCCAGCTGGCGTGCAAGTGTGGCAGTTGTTCTTGTGTTGCACGTCACACTTTTCACTGTTGGTAGTCACTGCACATCACACACGCATCAAATTTTCTTTTTATTTTCCATCAATTGTTTTGGTTGTGGAATGTTTGTGTACTGCCAGATTCGCTGTATATTTTAGCCAGCAGCAAGAGCAGCAGCTACAGCAGATGAGGTGCATTGCGGCACAGCATGTGGGTGTCGCCCGCCTATTTCTTTTGTCTTGTGATATAAGTTTGATGATATATTTCCTTTCGGGTGAGTCAGGCCGGCTTCTTGCAGTGTTCTGTGATTGTCCTACTGACTCATGTAGACATAGCTACTTGATGAATGTGTGGTGAGGTAGTGTTGAGTGATGTGGAGGTGAGTGCGGCGGCCGGTGTGGCTCCCCGCCATGACCCCTTCTGACCCCTTTCCCCCCCCCTGCAGCAGCCCGGTACTGTCGCGGGCGCTCACCTGGCACCCGCCTCCGGAGTCGGAGCCGATGGACAGCCACGCCTACGTGCAGAGAACGCACTCGACGCTCTGCTAGACGAACTCCAGACATTTGCACGTCCGCCTTCTGAAGGTGGTAGTCGCAAGAGCAGCCTGGAGGTACCACCAACACCCCTGGCCACCGCCGGCACAGGTGTAAGACGCCTGCCATCCTTCCCTAGCTCAGATTCCCAATCCTCTCCTGTCAAAACCCCAGCTAATGTATATCCTGGAGCAGCCACACTGCCTCGTGCTGCACCACGAGAAGTCTCCAGGGATGCCCCAGCCCCTCCACCCCGTGATGACCACCGCCACAGTCTTGCTTCATCTGCATCCTCAGGGTCAGCACGATCTTCACCTCGTTCCAGCATTTCTGGTGACTTACACTACCGGCTACCCCCACCACCTCCACCTCGTACCTCCTCCCGCTCTCCCATGTTGTCTCCCACATCACCTCTCAGTCCTGTAGGCCGTGCAGTGACCTTGACGCCAGGCGGGGCAGTAGCTACTATGGTAGGGGGGGTGTTGAGAAACGCTGAGGGGCGAGAACTATATGGCCCAGTTTTAAGACAGCGCCCACCCCTGGGTCGTGGTTCCTTCAGTGAAGATTCTACAGCATCCTCGGCTTCCACAAATTCTTCAAACAGTAGTGCCAAGGCAGGTCAGCTCTCTTCCAATAGCAGCAGTACTGAAAGTGTCAACAGTCAAGAGGGTGCTGCACCTCGCCAAATAGCTGCTGCCTCCACTACCATTATCACTACCACCACCACCACTACTATGCCCCCAACACCACCACCAAAGCAGCGCCAGGAAAATCTTGAGGCACGACACTTGGAGCTACTGCGGCGACAAAAGCAACTTCAAGAACAGTACCAGCGGTTGCAGTCCCTACAACGGTCAGGTGGACGGCCAACACCAATCAATATTGATCTGAAAAAAACTGGGAGTGAAAGCAACTTAACAGCACGGCTAGGGCTGTCCTTGGCACCTGTCCCACATGGCTCTCTATCCAATCTTTCATCCTCACCCTCACCTCAACCTTCTCCCCTTCCACCCTCCTCCACTGCCACGCTACCTAACCCCAAAACTTCCTCGGCAGCTCTGGCCACCAAGCGTAGCAGCGGTGGCTTGGTGGAAACAGATATCCTCTGAGGCTGCTACTGTACATATGTAAAGTTTGTACCACCAACTGCCAACACCAGTAGGGAACCATGCCAGGCAATATACGCTTTATATTTTGCCCTTTTTTCACACCAGGTGACTGCATAATTTTTTTTGTCTACTATTACTTAAAAGTAGCAAATTAAGTATTGTATTGTCATGGTTACACAAAAAATAATCAAAACAATTTATAGCTTCCTGACATAACATAAGGTAAATGATGGAGGAATTTTTAATTTTACACATACAGTATATTGAAAAATATGATAAAACGAGTCCCAAAACCATTAAAGGGACAAGAACGGTTGCTCACAAAACCTGGACTACGGGGTAGGTAAGATAGATAAGGCTAGGCTGTGACATTATGGAACCCCACAAGCCTAGTTAGTTTACCTAACCATCACTTGAGTTCTATCCTTTACCCCTAAAAGTTCTAAACCAATGCTAGAAGTCTGTTGAGGCAGGTCTGTGATGATAAAGAGTCCAACACAGGAAGATGAGTGTGTTATGGTTTAAGTTTCTTATAGATGCTGTTTTATTTGTTTGCTCTGTTATTACATAATCTGGTAATGTTTTTCCTCTAAAAGTACTGATGAGTTGGCATTGTTTATATGTTTCACTTTTGATGCATTGTTAGAAATATACAGTACATAACTCCATAGGAGGAGTAAGTGACTAAAGGTCACTAGTAAAGTGTGGTACTGTTCAGTATCCTGATTTTCATCATATGAGATGAACATTTGACCATCATGTGACAGGTATGACAAAATCCTGTATGGGTTCTTCCTTCTTAGCTCTAACATTTCTGTATACAGTACTGTACTTGATTTTTCTGGTGCTTTCAGCCATATAACTCTAGGATCAGACAGACTTGCTAAACATGATTGTCTATCCATGAAGTGGATGGAGTGCTCATGTATATAGATTATTTTAAAAAGTCCTGCACATTTGTGTAACTGATGTGAATTTGCCACAGTATTAATTATTTCATTTTATTTATTTGTTTCATTCAATATTAAACTTTAACACATCTTGTGCACTGTTGACTATCACTTCTCCAAAGTATGACTTTTTACAAACTTGACAGTTTACTACACTACAGTATTTATGTAAAGTTACTGTTTCAAAATTGTGTATAAATAAAAATGTCCTAATAATTCTTAATAATTAGTCACCAAATGTATACAGTATTATGGAATTTTATTAAGAAAATGCAACATATTTATGGTTCTAGATGTTTAGGGGTTGCAGTTCATATTTGAAGATATTTTTTTTTATTAATTTAACTAATACTCATTGAATAACAGTAAACACAATACACACATCATAGAATATAATTTGAAAAAATACTTTGATAAATCATTGGCATAAACAGTATGTCTTTTAGTTTTTAAGCAAAGTTTATAAGTTTACTTTTATTACTCATTCAATATGTTGTACACTGCACTGAATGTTGTAACTTTGATACTAGTTATTTTAGCAAGTAAACTACATAAGAGACAATCTATTCAAATATACTTTTGCTGTATCTAAAATCCATTATTTTTTGCATGAAATCTATAATCCTTTTATATTAATATTTTTACTCTAGTGGCATTGTCATTTCTGTTAACAGAAAAAGTACATGTAGTAGTAGGACCTGGAATATATGACAATACTGTACAGTAATTGAATATCCTAATGGTTTTATCAAATTTACATTGTGAGGACTGTTTTATTAGACAGTAAAAATTTCAAAAAGTTAATACTGTCGGTAATGACTCGGTATCTCTTATTTCCTGTTCTTCAGATACAGGATTGTTACTACTAATTCTTCTAAAGTGGAGGAGCTCAAGTTAATATACCGAGGTATAAAGTACTTACTAACCAAGAAAATAAACAGGGGTGTCAGTTATGAAAGGATTTGTGAGGTTATGAGCTTTCCCGAGCCTTTGTATAGGCGACCCGGAGATCAGTCCGATGCAATGATGATAAAACACATGGAAAAGATAACACAACATCTCTTTGTTATGCATAATAAGAAAAAGTATCTATGTCATTTCTGAGTTAGTTTTCCTTGAAAGATATTTTTGTCAAAATGTCTTGGTCAGTTACAGGAGCCAAGTTACTGGAACCATGAGAATAGATAAAAATAGTCAATGAAATTATAGGTGTTGGGAGCCCATTTTAATATTAAAGATCTTGACTGCAATTTAGTAACAACTTACAGTGTGTACTGTTGGTACAGTGGTACAGTTTTTCCTCTTGATCTAGTGGTCCAGATTCAAGACTTGTCACTGTAGATGGATAGTGCCCTCCTGTAACCTTAATGGGCTTAATGACCTGATAGGCCAAGCATGGTAGTGTACATTTCTACCATTTCTGATATTATACAGGGAAAATGAAAGAAGGGTACAATCAGGGGACCTCAGATTTTGGCTTCCTTTCTTTTCACGAGAAAATCCGAAGTGACTTCCCTGAAAATGAGCACAATATGGTATATCTAGTTCCCAAGTTTTCAGTCAAAATATTTACAGTATGTCTGGTCATTCTTTACTACCAAATACTCTTTAACTAGTCAGTGGAGGAACTTGTGTTCTCGCAGATAGGCCTATCCTTAATAATTGGGTAAATGGTAATGAGTTGGTGATATTATTCTCATTATTTTTTTACACAATGCTGCTTGAGTGTTCAGTTTAGCACAAGTAAATCCACAATTGTATGTTAATTACCTTTGACTGCACACAAACTAGTCATAATATTTCAGAAAGTGTAGCTCATGTATGTAAGCTACAGAGAAATACTCTCCAAAGGGAAAATATTGAACATGATATGAAGAAAATGCTTTCAGTAAGTCGATGGCATTGCAGATAATTTTTTCTACTATTCCACTGATAGAAAACTATGCTATTTATATGGATTTTCCGTTATTACCTTACACACGTTGTTATTACGGTTAATCATTGTGCCAAAGGTCCATGTGACCCAGCTGTTTTTTACAAGTTGTGTGAAGCTGGGGAAACAAGATTCATTCCCAAGTGTATGACCTGTGGTTTTAACTCATAATTGTGCAAAACTTTCTGTATGATATTTGAAGTGAATAACCACTGTATTTTATTTTAATAATCAGTATCTACCTCTGTAAAGTGACTCTTGTGCTATTATAGTGAGTGAAGAAAATAAACATTAATAAAGTGATGAAGGAAGAAGTTTTAAAACTTGTGAATAGGGAAGGTTGGTACTCCTTGCCTCATATCATTCTTCAACTTAAAAGATAATGTTATTGGGAATGTGTTATTCATTTCTTATGTTTTTCGTGTACATGCTTCTAGCGCAAGATAATTTGTCGGGTATTTTTGATGTGTCATGCTACAAAGCTCTAAATACAAACTTTGAATGATTTCTGTCAACTACCCGGTATGTTATTTCACTTTCAATCTAGTGACTCACACTCAATACATTAGTTTTTAGCTTCAGTAGAGATCTGCAGTTGCAACTGATTTTCCTCTTACAGTAGTGTGAAGCTTAAATATTTATTTGTGATTATGCTCCTCTATCCCAAAGGTGCCTAGAGCTTAGACTATCACAACAGAAGCCTTGCCATCATATACCCAAACTCCTGCATTGTAAGCAGTACTATTAGCTGTGGGCTAATTTATTTATAAATATTTTACTTAATTTCATTAGCATATAGTACAGAATTGAATCCATTATAATATCATTTATGTAGTACTGTATGTGGTGAATGGAAATTGTAAAATATGTCTATACTGTACTGTAATACCATGCATATTTAATTGTATATAGTATCCCTATAAAGTACATACATATACATATATATACATATACATATATATACAGTATATATATTTTTATGCTAATTAAATACACAGAAGGCAGATATAGAAGTTTCTTTTCAACTCACTCATAATTAAGAGTGTAGCTCAAGTTCTCTTATGTAAACTGTAAGTGATATAATGATTCTGATTGATTTGTATTAAGTTAAAATTAAGACTCTTAATGAGGATATACAGTGTAGCATCAGTGAGAAAATCAAACATGTTATGGCTGGTCTCAAATCTTGGGCCCAGAAACAGCAGGAGTTTGTGTGTATGGTGGTGAAGGTAACGCCGGGTAGACAGTCTGGCTCGGACCTGCCACCGCCGCTTGTCGCTGTTCATATTTTCTTCAGCCTTGTTAATGGTCTGAAAACAAACAAAATCCCTTTAAGAAGCCTATGCTCCCACCCTTTATCCCCAACCTCCAAGAAATGTTGATGCATGGATTATTCTATGTGAGTCTGTTCTCATCTTTGTAACTTTATGACTTTCTGTAATATATATTGTAATTTTATATAAGGCATCTGATAGTACTTTTTGGCTGCTATAAATGTGCTATGGTGTTCTGAGAGAAGCTGCCAGGCGGTGCAGCATTTGCAAAATGTAATATATAATTGTGTTTGCAAAGAAGAGGAGAACAAGATGTTTGTTCAGCGTTACATGTCTCACTTTTCTTTTTCGTCCAGTTTCTTTCAATCATAGACTTTTTTTTATGTAGCCTAGTGTTTTTATTCTTGATGAAGGAGGTGGAAGAACCCTTTGTATAAACTCAACAAGAGCTAGTTGTTAAGAACTGCATAAAAGAGATGGTATATGTAATATATGTCCTGTTAATCTCATTTCAGTGATAAAGAAATATGTTTGCCACAAATAAAATGCAATGATGAATATATCTTTTTTATCACAGATGTCTGTTTACATAATTATACAGTACAGTACAATATTTAGGATAACTGTATTGTATTATTGTACACAGTAATTCAACATAACATATATTGTACAAGATCAAAACACTTGCTTTCCAATAATAATTTATAAAAGCTGTAGGTTTTAATATGGTTGACTATGTTGACTCATAGAGCTCTACTGTACTGAGTAGCCTACATTATCTTATTTACTTTCCTCATATGGTACTTTTATTTTACAATGTGCAAGTATAGTACACAGTGTAGGCTCCTTGAATAGTTTTGAATACTATCGCTTAATCATATTTTCTCTACACATCATCACAGATATTTAGGGAAGCAGACCACTGGCCATACAAGAAAGTTCATGAGGTACGTGTACATAGAGGGATATAGATTTGAGAATGAAAGAAGACTGCATGAGGCCTGGAAAACCCTGTAGGACGAGGAAGAAAGTGATAGAGAGGTGAGACAACAAATATGAATGAAATAGAAGGAAAACAGGGACCATTGAAGAATTGAAACTTGGTGTTGAAGGGACGCCAGAAACCTAGCTTCCACATCACCTTAGGCAATGCCCCTCCCACTTCAGCTTGTAGGCAGAGAGAGTGTTGCATGTCCACACTACAAGCAGAAAAGGTGATCATGCTCAGTTATAGGGTAGCCAGCATTCTAGTCCCTTTTTTCTACTCAACTTCTTTTCACCATTTCCATGTTTATTCTAGTGCTAAATAATCCCTCCAGGTTTGGTGCTAGTTCTCATTGTATTATTATTATTATTATTATTATTATAAAACATGGGACACAAAAAAAAGGTGTATGGGAAGGTTCTTTTTGATAGACTGAAGGAAATAACAGAGAATAAAGTTAGTGAGGAGCAGGGAGGTTTCAGTAAGGGTAGATGATGTGTGGACCAAATATTTGCATTAAAATCAATAGTGGAGAAATATATTGGAAAGGGTAAGAAGTTGTATGCTGCCTTCATGGACTTGGAGAAGGCATACGATAGGGTGGATAGGAGAGCTATGTCAGAGGTGTTAAGAATATATGGTGTTGGGGGATCTTTGCTGGAAGGAATTGAGGCTTTTTATTCAGGTGCAAAAGCATGTGTATGGGTAGAGGGTGATCTAAGTGAGAGTTTTGATATTAGTGTAGAGCTGAGACAGGGATGTGTTATGTCACCATGGTTGTTCAATTTATATATGGATTGTTGTATGAGAGAGACGAAAGCCAAAGTGAATGGTGTTGGGGTGAAGTTGAGGCTGAATGAAGTAAATTGGTCCTTGGCGGCATGTTTGTTTGCGGATACACTGTGCTGATGGCTGAGAGTGAAAGGAATTTCCGAATTTGCAGAGTGTGGTGGAAGAATTTCAGTCTGTATGTAAACGAAGGAGTAGCCTACCAACTGGGACGAAGTGTGAGGTATTTCTGAGGGGTGAGAGGATGGAGGAAGTAAAGGAGTTTAAGTACCTGGGTACAGTTCTGTGTAAACATGGAAATATGGTAGGAGAAATTAGGGAGAGAGCAGTGAGGGGTAGACAGGTCATAGGATCACTGGGGAGGATAATGAAGGATAGAAGTGTGAGGGGGAAGAGAGGCAGAAGGAACAAAAAAAAAAAACACTTATTAATATGAAGGCCGTAAGATGCGAGTTTATTAAAACATTATAACGGGGGCAAAGCTAAAGAGGGGGGAGTCAATCGAAATATGAAGCAGTAGGCCTGAGTAATGGGGACTTTAGTGTAGCCATATATTCTTTGGAGATAGAAGACAGTATAGTTTCCCATTATTGTACAGTCAGATACAAAAGTTCTGTCGCCAGCGCTGTCAATTATTACGTCATGCCGTACAATATGGAAATATAACATTCACAGGTTGGATTTCCTATTATATCTCTTTCTATTTGAACCTATTAACATCTCTGTTTGGCTACCTGTACTGCATATATATATATTTCATTTCTTCTACTTTATTTCCTTCGTGGTTGCTGTCCCGTAATTTCCTTTACAGTCACTAATGATCCTCTATAAGGCGTCTTCTATTTATGCCATATCAACCCTGGTCAGGCAACCCGGTTGCTCGAATCGTCGATTTGGCATGTTCTATTTACACCAGTCAACCCAGTTCACCCCAACCCGGGTTGCTCTCAGAGCAACCCGAACCAACCCATTAGGGTGTTTTCGGGTGACGTCACGACATTCACGGCAGCCATCATGGTCAGGCAGGAGCTTTGTTTACAAGGATAAGAGTTGCCAACTTAGTGCTTTGGGAGCTCCATATAATGCTTTTTAAACTTACTAAATCCCCCGCACAACCCCTGCATATTATGCTGCCCAGGATCAACACACATGTGTGTTGATCCTGATGCTGCCTATGAGCAGCCCTCTGCGGAACCTCTTAACTTGAACTTGAACATCAGCTTCAGAAACATAAATCTTTGGCAAGAAAAATCGTGTGCTGTAGGTGATGAGAAATTGAGAATGGCTCCACTGTAGCACTCATTGCTATCACCTTTAGTTACCCCTTAATTAAGATAACTATTATGTACCATTCATAGGCATCCCGTTACTATTTATAGTATTTTGTCGGTCTTGTGCCCAGGATGCCGTCACGCGCTCTTGTTCCTTAGCCACTTAAACCACAGTTATATTGTGGCTGGCAGAGGAAATTATCTTTTGTGCACTATAGTACACATTATCTTATTTTTCTTTGAATGTGACCTCTTGCATAACTATATAAAACCTCTTTTCCGTCATGAAGACTGCTATGAGTTAACCGTTCAGTTATAGTAGTGTCTCTCGGTCGACCTACTAACCTCCCTCTCTCCACCACCATATCAGCAAGAACAAGATAGCGGCCCAGGAGAAAAATAAAAAGTTGTTTGGCGAGAGTCGTCTGCTGCCCTGCCCACCCCACTCCACCCTACCCTACGTTCAGAAACTTCAGACAAGTCATGTTACAGAGTGCCCGAGTATTCGTACCTGCAGTATCATGCCAGTATGTGGATGGTTCTTCTCGTTAGGTCACTTACCCTCATACTGTACATCTATATTAATGTACAATACAGTAGGGAATTAATTAAGTTAAGGTCTCGCTCTTATTTTATTGCCTACGGTGACGTGGATAGTATTATGACTCGTATACGTAATTTGGTGCTCCTCCTTTCTCTCCTGAGTTATTAGCCTACTCCCTTTCAATTCTTCACCTATAACTGTAGGGTCTTTCGGGCCTGCAGGTGCCGTCATCGTTCTTACTCTTTAAATTATTTCTCCTTGGATCCGCGGCCTTTATAAGTATATAGTAGCATCATTGACCGGGATGAAAGAGCGAGTAAGGTGCATGGTTGTCTTCATCTACTCATTATTTTAGTACAAATACAGTACGTACTGTAGTTACATCTCCAAAACAATTATAACAACAACTATTGGAGTCTGTAAAGAGGAAGACAGAAGACTGCTTAGGCCTGAAAAAACTTGTAGGCCTACTGCAAAAGAGAAGGGACTGGTAAGCATGAAGAAAAAATAAATTTGGACAGTTGGAGAGAGGAGAGGGATTGAATCGGGCCCAAAACCCTAAAATACTGCTGTATTGCCCACATCATTGCAGAACAAAGGTGTGATAATTATCTAGCCATTCGAGTGTGTGTAGCCTACAGCCTATTAATTTAACATGTTACAATCTAGACTGGCAAGTGAGAATGTCTATGTGGAATTGTGGATGCATCCCATTCACTGCGGCCGGTTTTTTTTATCTAGATATCATATACCTATAGGTTTCATCGTGATATTGTCCTAAAGCACTATTCCTCTGTATTGTTATGCTTGGGAAATAAGCCCCATCTGACATCTGTGGCATGTGACCTTTTGTACGCTAAAGTGACTGCATGTGCATGCGCAGTGATATACTTTCATAATAATCCCCATACTCCTACACAGCGCATCCAATTCTTAATATTATTATGCTAAAGGGAATGCGTTACCATACATTCAATCATTTAACTTTTAAGGAATTTAAATCATACATAACACAAGAGAAAGTAGTTTTTCCCTCTCAAAGTGTCAGTGAGCGAACTGGGAAACATGTCTTGGTTGTCGGACGTACGAATTTTTTCTCATACTTGTGTATTTTATTGCCAGTTTCAATTATTATTGACTTTCTCACAGGTATGCTATCTATATACGTATTTGCATTGGATATTATCGTTTCTGCATTTCCAGGCAAGAAGATACGACTTGAAATGTAGTGAAAGCATCTATCTCTATGCGTACTTGATAAGATGATGTATGGATTGATCCGTTGAGGCAATATTCACGCCATGTTACTTCATCGAGGCGCGCTAAAATTGTTGACGACACTGTAAATTTGCTCATTTGCATATACATAGTTATTTGAATTTGTATTTCACATATTAGTTTTGCCGTAAACCCGTGATAAATGAAGGTATTTTTTCTTATAGGCCTAGGCCTACACGCCAGTCTGATAATAATATAAAACAATAGTTTCATGAGTATGGTGATGTACTGCTTTAAATGTTTTAATATGTAATAATAATTAATGGATGACAGTAAGAAAAAAATATATAAATGTTCATTTTTGTTCTCTAACCTGACGTAGAAAAGCGACAGTTCAACCTCTGAGCGAATTACAAGTGTAAAGATGGTGTGAGGTGGCTTCCATCATACAAGGTGCGAGCCCTCCAGTACTACACACAAACCCCCCTCACTCACTCCTCTACCCTATGTCCTCCTCCATCCTCCCCCCGGGCCCCGGCACCACCAGAGTGTGAGAGTGAAGCCACCACCCACCACCACCAGTCCGCGAGAGAGAGGCGAGACCTCCTCAGTTTGACATTTGTGCTGGTGAGGTGAGATACTATAGTGTTGTTGCGTGTGGTGCAGTGCTGTGTGACTCGCCTCTACTGTAGGGACACCACCGGCACCCGACAATGAGTGAGCGCTTCAAGGTGTCCTCTGTCGGGGACGGCGGACCACAGACAAACTACGGCTCCATGGAGAGTGAGGAAATGGACGGTAAGGTGACTTCGTCGTCTCCCACGTCGCCCGGTAGTGGTGGTGGTGGAGGTGGTGGAGGGAGTGTGGGTGGTGGTGGTGGTGATGGTGGCATTGGTGGTAGTCGTGACAGCCTGGCTAGTGGTGGTGGCAACAGAGAACCCGACAACGCTACCCCTCTGGGCTTCGGCATGGCCAACGGTAACTAACGCTACTACTAACGTCAACTAACATGTCTTGTTATACACCTTGCAACAACAAGCAACTGTAGCAGTAGTTTCTCCCATTCCCTTCCCCGCCTACACTAATCTAGCCAAGCAACTCGCAGTCCCTCTCCTACTCTGTTTAAATAACCACTAACAGCATGGTTGTTGGTCATTAACTGCATGTAGCACGGATAGTAAAATTGTAAGCATTGGTCCATTTGTTCTATGCGGTGCCAGTTTTCTCGGATTTGGATAAAATTATTCCAATTATTTCATCCTTTGTCTCTAATGAACTTTATATCTGGATTTAAATTGGGTTGAACATTCGTTTTCCTGGCGAAATTTGGCCTAAATTGTAGATATTTGCATGGTTTTAAAATTAATTGTAACATTGTACTATATTAAAATCTTAGTGCCAGGCAACAGGCCACAGGAAACCTTGTGCTTATGTTTGTGTTTTCCACGTATAAACAAGTATTAAGGATTCTCTAAATAAGATGCTGTGTTAAGATTGTTGATTATCCCGCATGCTAAACTAAGATGCCTTGTGGGGTGATTATTTGGGACAAGACCGCTCGTTTATATCTTATTATCACTCGTGAATTATTTAAATCTAACCAAACCTACCGTAATCAAGAAATGAATTAACTACCGGGAATTAATTAAAGCCTTTGAGTCGGAGAGATAGAATTACATAGTACTATGCTGCCTTTTAAACTTGCTATCGTACGGTACAACGTTATAGCAGTAATAATAATATATTCTACTATTACTTAGTACTTCTGTAAATACATATCAAACAGGAACGGAAGAAATTAAAAGATAGACCTAAACTATGAAAGAAAATTTACATAAGTTTTTGTCTGCTATAAATCATATTTATACGCCACATACTCTGTAGCTAGCAGATTTTGCAGTAGATAATTTCATAGCCTAACAATATAATGACGAACATATCACCTTAGGATAAAATTACATTGGTTGTGCAAATGTGCAATATGGTAGATACTTTAATGAAATGTATGGTACCAATATGAAAATTTCTCCAGTATAACACGTTTGTTTGTGTATTTATTGTACCCCATATTACAGTACATCACGAGTGTGAATCTGTAAAGGAACAACAGCAGATGTCAATATTTGTATTTATCTTTGTCAACCACTCGAGTGATGTAGAATACAAAGGTTAATTCCGTGGATAACCAATAGCTTACATTTTATGTGCTTAGAATGAAGAACGCAGAACTATTATATGTAGCAGATTATCCTAATGCCAGAGTCATATTGTTAGTACTGATGCAATACACTAGCCTTATTTTTTATTAATAGTCCTGACAATAGGCTATATAGGACACCATTCTTGCTGTTACCACTACAAACCTTTGCTATTTCTACATTTAATTAACAACCCATCTTCTCGAGTCTTGAGAGTAGGCTACATTCCATTGTAGCTCGTCTATTTTAAGCACAGTATGTCTATATTTAGCACCAAACCATACCCGATTCTATTTTAGCCCCATGGTTATTTATAGCTGCTAAAGTGGAACTCAAAGTATGTACACTCGTTTAATTCCCAGTCACTGTGGCCACTTTGATCCTAACTACACTTTATCGAGTTATTGAGCGATGTGTGTCAATTCTCCGTTTTCTTCGCATGCTTCCCTGGGGATGTAATTTTCTCTTGTTCGGTTTCAGATTGCTCTTACAAATAAATCTGTGTTTACAATTGTGTGTATGTATGGTTTTGTTTTTCTCTGATTTCTTCCATGCATTCGTCACTAACACTTCGCTGTGGTCACTTAGGGCCTATGGTTACCAGTATAATATTCATTCAGTGTTCGGTATTCCTGGATGGGTATTTGGAATGTACTGGAGTTAAACAGAAATTTTGTACCAGTAACCAAGCATCATTACCTTGTATGAACAGTCGGCGTCAAAAGTCGTGTCGCCACATCTGCCAAGTCATGAAGTACAGTAAAGAAATATAAGCTTCACAGGCTCGTGAACTGAAAACCAGATAAGTATATTAGTTCTTCCCCTGGATTTCGTAATTCTGTATGGTGAATGTAATTGATTTATATTATCCTTTCTGTTATCCTTCAAGAACCGTTAAGTAAAACGACACGACTTTTGCCGCCACTGTACTTTATTGTCTCTCCTTTAATTAATGTTCATTTTGGGCGTTCTTTATGCACTTGATTGGTCGTCTTTTTTATAACTGCATACCAAAAAGTTTATTATGCTAACCCCACCTTATGATCAGATTGTAGGTGTTGAAATTCTTGGTTGCAATGACAATCCAGTAATGAGTAGTAGGCTACTTTCCTTCTCTACGGAAGGGCTGGTTATTTAGCCCATTCTTCCATATCTTTATTTGATTGACCCTTGTACACTCTTTTTAATTAATCCGTCTTTCTCTTTATCCTACTCAACACCTGCTACTGTTTAGGTGTACTTGAGATTTGGCTTATGATAAGTAGGCACGTGGAGATTTAGGCCGATATCACATTTCGGGTAATTAGGCTATTCAGTCTTGATTAATTAAATTGTAATGTGTTCATTTTCTTTACATCAGGAAACTATTGACATCCGCCCTGTTAAATATTACGTTGGTGTTCGTTCATTTGCACGTAAAAACCTCCCAAGTGGCCATGCAGACATCCTGGTTAGAGGGAGTGTCCTGTTTCTGTGACTTATTTCAGTGTTCATTGTACCGGGGTTTGCCACAGTGGCACGCCCACACTTGAATGTTTAGGCGGTTCATTATTTAATTCATTCTAAACTCATGCTGAGGTCCAGCGCATGATTCTTTGTTCGTTCTTTTGTAAATAATTAACCTAGATTTTTACACCGTGACGTAACGATGAAGGGAAAGTGATGGCGAGGGAAACTTGGGGGCGAGGCAAAGTGCAGTACGATATCTGTTTCCCTTCACATTCATCATGCCCTCCCCCCCCCCCCCCAATATTAGGCTTTAAATACCGTTATTCAGGCCCTCCAGTTTGAGTTTCTCTCCCTTGTGGCGATGAAAGCCAGCCTTATCTTATCATGTTGCCGGGTGGAGCTCTTGGGACTCAGATGACAAATGAAAGATTTGCTGCAAGTGTGGGACGAACAAGAGAAGAAAATGCAAGGAGGTTGACCCCGTAGTGGTGGGATGCTCCCAGTGTCACTGCCAGACGTATGATAAATAACATTCTTACACTATTGATAGTTACGGTATTTAAATACGATCGAAAATGAAAATGTTTAGAGTTACAATCGAATATGATGGTTTGTGTGCATTGAAACCTTCGTTTGTCATGTTGGCTCTCTAAAAATTATTTAAACGTTGATAAAAAAAAATGCACATAGCCTATAGTCATACAGTTAGAGGAAAGACCACCATATTGGCATCCTTGATTTTCACATTCTTCGAGATTTCTTCCTCTTAAGCTACATGTTTCTCCCACTCTTACCCTCCTTCCTTCCTTTCCTTGTTCTTTTCTTCTGACTCGTTCCTAACTTTCTTAACCGCCCCTCCTCTCCCTTCTCCACCTTCCTCCTAGTCTCACATTTCCTTTCTCGTTTGTTTAAATTCGTTCCCGACTTCCTCCTCTTGTGTAACACTTTCCTTTCTCTCCATGCCAGGGTTAATAGGCGATTCTTAGATATATCTAATCCTCCTTATTTATCAGAATGGCCGGCGAGTATTCTAGTTCAGTTTAACAGCAATAAGCTCTTAATTTTCAGTGTTTCTGTTTCTATCGCGTACAGATAACACACGCACTTTGTTACATCAGCTTTAATGCAGTCTCTCACAACACACACACACACACACACCTTCCAACGTGACCAATCGACGTAAATACATATTGATACAAAATAATGACGAAGGACTGTGGGATGGAAATATCCGTGTAAATGCCCAACCGAAGCTCAACCATTCGTACGTTTCTCACGTTTGACCGACCGTTCGCGGAGAGGAGGGCACTGTTGCTCTTTCTTTCATTCTCATTCCTCTCACATCATCGACACTTCATCTTCATCATCACCATCAAGATATAATGTCCTTTTTTTTATTATTTCTCCAAGGGATGGGGTTAATTGAGCCAAATCTCTCTCTCTCTCTCTCTCTCCAGTCAATTTCAGATAGCTCAAATTTTATTCCCTCTTCACGTTAACACATCCACTCTGTACACGAGAGCCTGCTGTCTGCACTAGATCATATAACAAATGGCAACTAAGGCAGTAAGTGTGTGTGTGTGTAGCCTGTGTGTGTTGGCTTTGCTTTCCTTGATGGGGTAGCTTGTTTGTGATCTCTCTCTCTCTCTCTCTCTCTCTCTCTCTTTCTGTGTGTGTGTACTTAGTGTAATGAAACTGGCGTCATTCTTTGCTGTGTCATGTGGAGGTTTTGTTACGTGTGTGTGTATGTGTGTGTGTGACCCCGGCCTTTGACACCTTCCACCCTGATTTGCCTCACTCTCTTGTATGTACACCACTTACACCACACCCACACTCCATCCCTCCCTCCCTCACCGTCTTCTAAGAGAGAGAGAGAGAGAGAGAGAGAGGCTGACTGACCACCTAGGGTACAATACAAAATCCTTGCAGGAATCCTCACCTGATTGCTTACACACACACACACACACACACACACACAGAGAGAGAGTTATATCCCTGTATCCTTCCCTCCAACACAATAAATTTATTTCTGGGTTCGTCCTGCTATATATGTATGATTATAGAGCATGCAATAAGGGTCAATTACCACACAAAATGCCAATTTTCTCTATTTATTAATAAATTCCAAGCCAACAAATGAATAATTAAATTCAATCAAAAAATCACACACACACACTTCCGTTCACGCTCCAATAGATAGCTATATACGTACGGTACTTACTCCTCGTCGCTCCTCTCCACACGTGCTTCCTCGGTCGCTCGTAGTACACGTGGACAGTAATATTACTTTACTTTAATATATTTATCACGAGCTAGCACTTCCCCTCGCACACACAGGAGACGGTAATTACGTTATCGTAATAGTAATGGAATCAAGCAACCCAGTTGGTATATTTCAATGTCGTACACACACACACACTCGTAATTCCCGCCAGCCCTCTCCTCACCTATAAAATGACACCTTACTGATTCTCGTCTAGCGAATGAATAGTGAGTTAATTAACAATAAGTCTTGTGAAAAAGTAATTAAACAATTTCGACGTTACGTTAAAACTATAGGCCCCTAGGCAAAGCAACGAGGGCTGGATACGAGGTGTGTTCTTCGTCCAGTGTGTATCTACCAACTGCTGTATTCCTTGAAAATCAAGCTATGGGTGGTGGAGGTTAATTACCCTTCTGACTCCTCCCCATTTAACCTTTTTTTCTACCTGGCCCAACTGTCGGCCATGCTTGTCCTCCCTCTCATGTGTTCGCATAGCCTAGTCCTTGACTACGTTTACATTATGTCACTCACACTTTAGTTATACATGCAAATCACTTTTCCCATAACATGCAACTGCTTGCAAATGATTCCCTTCCACTTCAAAATCAATTTTAATAAGTAATAGATGCCCCCATAGCATAATTATTAATGCAAAATTTGTAGCAATGACTCCAGACACGGGATGGAGTGAGTGGGTACTCGACCTCACCTGACCTGACGAACCTTTCCTTAATTAACAGGTACCAGCACTCCTCTATTTTCAAATTGCTCAACTCAATTCCTCTGTCTTTGTCTTCCTGACTGAGAAAAATACCACTGTTCCATGCCTTATAGAACATTCCCCACACGTGGTGTCCTTTTGTTAATATATATATAATATATAGCATCCTACTACTTACGTACGTTACGTTATGATCACGGATCAAACCGTGACATTCGCACACACAGAAGAGACATTGCTCTATGCAATGTTTAATAAAATAATGAAGTGGTAATGACGTCTTTGCATGTATAACTATTACAATAATAACTCACTCACACTTCACTCATTCTTGTATGTGTCATGACTTAATACCAGTTAAGTGTTTATTTTTGCCAATGAGTGAAAAACTCCTAACAGTTACTTTAACTTTTAAAATCTAAGGAGAAACTCCGTGGCAAGAATAATTATACCTGGTAATGTCTAGTACCAATAGTACACATTTAAACAATATATAAGTGTGGTGTATGTAATACATTGTGTCATTGTTACATAATATGTAATAATAAAAATGCAAAAATTATTATTCTGGAGACCATCCAACTGCCATCAATTCCTGTAAGGCAATATATATATTAATTAATCATCCAAGACAGAGTCAGGGATAACCGCTGGAACCCAAGTCTTGGAAGACCCAATGCAATATCCAAACGTCAGACCGAGGTGAACCCCAAATCTGAGTTTGGATAAAGGGTTTGTGCTCGTTGCACTCGGAAATAACAGTAAAACGAGTAAATAGAAACCTAACTATAACCCATAATCAGTTACTCGCTCGATTTTCCTCAGGCAACCGTGACATAAGGTCTGCCCCAACGCTAGCACTTCCCTTTAAACCACCGATGGTCCCCGTGAACACGTAACCCTTCATTCTTCTCACCCTGGCGAGTTTCCGTCGTCTGCTGGGTATATCCTTCTCCACCCTCGGGAGTTTCTACAGCAGCGCTAGCCGTAGCTGCCGTACCTACAGCTGGGTACTGTGGTTCACTATATGTATATGTAGCAGCAGCCGATCGCTGATAATAACCCTTATTACTACCGTGGTTATTATTATAACTCTTCCCGTTACTTCTCCCCTGGTAACGGTACTGACTTGACTGCTGAGAATAATAATTATTGCCTTGTTTCTTGGCGTGACTAAAGAGAGGATTAGGTTGTTGACGTACAACCTGACTCTGCTGCTGTGAATAATCATTATTACTCGATTTATTATATGAACCAGCAGAGTCTTGGGAAGGCTTATTTAACTGAGTTAAATTCTCACACGACTGAACCCGCGTGTGGTAACCGTATGCGGTAAAATGTGCATCCGACATTTCCACCATTTCCTTGAGACAATTAATCTTATGGGTTTTGAGTTGAGCTGATAATTCTGGAGGACAAGACTTCTCTAGTTGCGTGCGAAGCAACAAGTCCTTTATCCCCTCCAACGTCTTGGGTGTTTCGGCCTTATCAAACCACTGATCCAGGTGGCTAGCGAGACGTGCACTAAACTGTGCAACGGTCTCTTTATCTTGCAAGGAAGCACTCAAAAACTGCTTCCGTGCATCATCGACCGTCACCCCATATGCTTGCAACAGAGCTTTTTTCATGCTCGCATAATTCCTGGTGTCAGGATCGAGTCGGTAGAGGATACTGAGGGCTTTACCATCGAACAGGTTAAGGAACTCTATTTTCTTCACATCGTCACCAAAGACGTATGTGTCTGCAAGCATCTCGAATCGCTCAATAAACGGTTCAATTTCGTCTCCCTCTACATACTTCGCCAGTTGTAGTCTCGGGGTTACTGTAGTCGGGCTTGCAATACTGCTTTGACTACTATTCGCCTGTGCTTGCAGTTCCACCATTTTCTGTTCGTGTGCCCATCTTTCTTTTTCATGCTCTCTCTCTCTCTCTTCTGCCTCTCTCTGTTCCTTTTCAGCCTCTCTCTGTTCCTTTTCTGCCTCCCTTACACTCACCCTTTCGAGCCTGTCATCCTCTTGACGACGCTCTACGTACTGTCGAATCTCGACCGTATCTGTATATCCCAAGCATCGGGCTTCCTCCATCAATTCGGCTACGGTATACATATTAAAATATTTTCTATTGTTTCCTTTGCCTTAATTCCTGGACAACCGTAATCTATCTACTCGTGAAGGTGTGCGCGTGTGTGACTGGAATTAATACAAAGAGCAGGTCCCTGTTCGGGCGCCAATTATGTGGGGGTGGACTGATGGATATCAATGAATGTAGCTTTATAATAATTACCAAAGCTTACCTTGCTGGAAATATGTAATCTCGTTGGTTGGCTGCAGCGAGTTACCCAGAGTTATATCCCTGTATCCTTCCCTCCAACACAATAAATTTATTTCTGGGTTCGTCCTGCTATATATGTATGATTATAGAGCATGCAATAAGGGTCAATTACCACACAAAATGCCAATTTTCTCTATTTATTAATAAATTCCAAGCCAACAAATGAATAATTAAATTCAATCAAAAAATCACACACACACACTTCCGTTCACGCTCCAATAGATAGCTATATACGTACGGTACTTACTCCTCGTCGCTCCTCTCCACACGTGCTTCCTCGGTCGCTCGTAGTACACGTGGACAGTAATATTACTTTACTTTAATATATTTATCACGAGCTAGCACTTCCCCTCGCACACACAGGAGACGGTAATTACGTTATCGTAATAGTAATGGAATCAAGCAACCCAGTTGGTATATTTCAATGTCGTACACACACACACACTCGTAATTCCCGCCAGCCCTCTCCTCACCTATAAAATGACACCTTACTGATTCTCGTCTAGCGAATGAATAGTGAGTTAATTAACAATAAGTCTTGTGAAAAAGTAATTAAACAATTTCGACGTTACGTTAAAACTATAGGCCCCTAGGCAAAGCAACGAGGGCTGGATACGAGGTGTGTTCTTCGTCCAGTGTGTATCTACCAACTGCTGTATTCCTTGAAAATCAAGCTATGGGTGGTGGAGGTTAATTACCCTTCTGACTCCTCCCCATTTAACCTTTTTTTCTACCTGGCCCAACTGTCGGCCATGCTTGTCCTCCCTCTCATGTGTTCGCATAGCCTAGTCCTTGACTACGTTTACATTATGTCACTCACACTTTAGTTATACATGCAAATCACTTTTCCCATAACATGCAACTGCTTGCAAATGATTCCCTTCCACTTCAAAATCAATTTTAATAAGTAATAGATGCCCCCATAGCATAATTATTAATGCAAAATTTGTAGCAATGACTCCAGACACGGGATGGAGTGAGTGGGTACTCGACCTCACCTGACCTGACGAACCTTTCCTTAATTAACAGGTACCAGCACTCCTCTATTTTCAAATTGCTCAACTCAATTCCTCTGTCTTTGTCTTCCTGACTGAGAAAAATACCACTGTTCCATGCCTTATAGAACATTCCCCACACGTGGTGTCCTTTTGTTAATATATATATAATATATAGCATCCTACTACTTACGTACGTTACGTTATGATCACGGATCAAACCGTGACAGAGAGAGAGAGAGAGAGGCTGACTGACCACCTAGGGTACAATACAAAATCCTTGCAGGAATCCTCACCTGATTGCTTACACAACACACACACACAGAGAAAGAAGCAGGCGCAGACAGGAAGAGGAGCGATAAAATAGAGAATCAATATGGTAACAGAAGTTGAATGGACTGATTAGGGACGAACAAAACACCAACACTATAATTAGATACTCCCCAGGTATCTGACTGTCTGTATAAGACGTCTACAAATAACAATAACATCTTAAGAAACTTTCCTTTGTCATACGTATACATCTATTATCGTGACCTGATATTATTTACTTGGTGATGGGAAATGTTAACGATCCGTGTAAATGTTCATTATGTTATTTGTGTCTATTCTTTATTTTATTGAGAGTTGGTGTGGTTGTAAATGTAGGCCTAACAGAGATTGAATCGTGAAATCTTTGTGTAAGAATATGATGGACTGACGTCATGTGTGTGTGTGTGTTGCTGTAGCTTGATCAGAGTGCTCTTACCGTATGGTGTGTGAGAGTTTGTATGTGTAGTCTATGTATATACATTACACACACACACACACACACACACACAGTAGCCCATTATGCACAGTTTCATTAGTTTCACAATTGTTTCTAGTCAGTTTGCATGTACCCGAACGAGCGATAATTGTCTCGTGTCTTGTAGCCTAACTGACTGAATGACACGATGATTGTGGTGGCCAATATACAAAGTAATGTTCACTGTTCAAGGCCTTTCCACTCAGACTATGAACAGTGGCATAAGTTTAGTCTCGATATACATGTTATCTATTGAGGAAGAACACTCATCTAAAAATCCCATGAATTATAAAAAAAACTACAACCTCTTCTGTTATATTTATATTTGTATATGTTAAGTGGGTATGTTTTATATTAAGAGTGTGTGTGTGTGTGTTTGCGAGTGCTTGAGCTTCGGTGTGCGGGTAGCTAACACGTGTTCGTTCCTCAGAGTGGGAGAGTTAGGATATTAGGCCTTGGGATAGGCTAGTGTGTGTGTGGAGTTTGAGATTGTCGCTGGCCACCTGCTGCTGTTGTTGCCGCTGCTCTTCAAAGTCCAATAGAATCCATGACTTTCACTCTCGTACAACATTTTACCTGTTGACTTAACCGTATGTATCATTCTGTATGCGCCTAGGTTATGCGTTTGAATATATTATGCATAGTTGTCAGTTCGTTTCATCCCTACTGGCGTAACATATGCAAACAATTACGTTATAACCAAAGTCTATATAACATTATAAGTGTGCACAGTGTCTGGCTGCCGGACACAACATTACAATAATAATTACATTAGTCCGGCACTGTACTGTACCTCGTGTCGTCACCACCTGCAGGAGTTACTGTTACTCCACTCTTTCTTCACATTTAAGGACCCTATGATCGTGTATGAAAATTGGAGGCTACTGATTCCTCCTGATAATATTACGAAGCCAGTTCCTTCCATAGAGGAGGTGTATCGTGGCAATATTTGAAGGACATATTTTACACCCATTTTCTGACTCTACCGCAGAGTCCTTCAACTAGAATACAGGTACGCCAGCTATAAACGTTATCTAAGGTAATTCTATTTAGAAAGATATCGGTGCATTGTCGTCCCAATAAAAAAAATATTCACTACTGACCATTTGGGGCGTCATAAAAATGTGTGTATTGACATGACGGTCAGTTGGCAGAGATTTGGGACTTTTTATGTGACAACGGTGGCCAAAACGACCCAAACTCTGAGGTGAGGGATATGCAGAGTGGCATACTTTTATTTTCACACACTTTAATTTTACGAATCGCCTCTCGAAATGTTTAAGGACCCTGTGATCGTGTTTGAAAATTGGAGGCTTCTGATTACAACTGACTATGCCACGAAACAAACTCCTTCAATATTATAGGTGAGGTTTCGTGGCAATATTTGAAGGACTCATTTATTTCCAATTTTCTGACTACATCACAGGGTCCCTTAATTAAAATAATTGTTCACCATTAAAAACATTCGTCTCCGTACAACTGCACTTCATATCCCCTGCCTCCTATTCTAGCTCCATGCTCCTACCACAGTCCTCCCAAACCAGTCCCCCCCACTCACCCCCCCACACCGTCCCCTCCTCCCCATACCCCCCCTCTCACCCCCACACCGTCTCCTCCTCCCCATCCCCCCCTACCATCTACCAACCTACACTTACTTTACTTTGGTGTTTGGCCGGTATGATTGGTTCATTGTAACGGGGGTTGGGTTGGGAGGGACAATCTGTTTATATTACGGTACTGGCGGCGATCGATGTGGCGAAGAGGAACCCCGATTTAACAAACTACACAAACCCATCCATCCCTGCATCCCTCCCCACACTTACTGACAATGGGTATGATGGGAAGGGAAAGGGAGATGAGAGCGAGGAGGGTAGAGGGAGGGAGGGAGGGAAAGCAGTTGTAAGTTTAAACAGGTTAGAGAGAGAGTGAGTGAGAGGGAGAGAGAGGTGAGGAAACCATGCACCGAAAGGGAAGAAAGGGAAATAGAAAGAGAAAGGGGGGGGGAAACATGCACTGAAAGGGAAGAAAATGAAATTGAAAGAGAGAGAGAGAGAGAGAGAGAGAGAGAGAGAGAGAGAGAGAGAGAGAGATTGCATGCATATAAGAGAGGAAGATGAAAGGAAGCACTGGTGGTGGAATGGGAGGGAGGGAGGGAGGAAGAACGGAAGGAGGGAGGGAGGAAGAACGGAAGGGGGGAGAGAGGGAGGGAGAAAGAAAGTGGAGAAGGAAGGCAAAGGAAACACTGGAGGCATAAAAACACAAGGATGAGGAGACAATGGGAGGAGGAAATTAATTATGGAAGGAGGGAGGAAAGTTGGAGAGAGAGAGAGAGAGTTGTGTAAATTTGAAGGACAGGGTGGGAGATGGAAGTATGTTGCAGAGAAAGAGAAGGAAGAGCTTGTGAATTTTAAATGGAAGAAACAAAGATGGAGGGAGAAGTATATATAAGATGTTATGGTTGGGCAGTGGAGAGGAAAGGAGGGAAGGTAGAGTAGTGTATAGTAAAGAGAAAGAGAGAGAGAGAGAGAAGAGGGGGGATGGGGGGGGAGTCAGATTAATGCAGAGACAAGGGAAAGAGGAAGGAGTCCATTTTTATGGAGTAGGAGAAAGAGAGGGAGTAAGGAGGTTCGTTAACGGGAAATATATGATACGAAAAGGGAGTAGAGAGGAAGTAAAGGAGTCAATTTTATGGTGTGGGAGTAGAGTAGGGAGGAAGTAAGGGAGTCCATTATTTTATGGTGAGGGAGTAGGGAGGGAGGGATGGAAGGAAGGACGAGTAAATTTGATAAGGAGGGAGTAGGGAGGAAGCAAGAAGGAAGGAGTGCATTTTATGAGTGGAGTGTAGGGAGGGAGGGGGAGAATTTATGAGGAGGGAGTAGGAAAGGGGGGAGGTGGAGGAAGAGTAAATTTTATGGAGAATATTTTTTATGGAGGGAAGGGGGGGGGTGGGGGGGGCAGGGAAGGAGTAAATTTATGGAGGGACAGAAAGGGGGGAGTAAATATCCTGAGGGGGGAAATAAAATGCGGAAGGAAGGTGGGAAAAAAGGGGAAGAGGGAAAAGAGAGGAAGGAGGGGAAAAAGGAAGAAGGAAGAGGGAAAAGAGAGGAAGGAAAAAAAGGAAGAGGGAAAAGAGAGGAATGATAGAGGAAGAGGAAAAAAAGGAACTAGGAAGAAGGATAGAGAAAGAGGGAGAAGAGAACAGACAATCAGTTTCTGGAGCAAGTGATTCCACCAAACTATTCCAAGCAACAGACCATCATTAGTTTGGTTCATCCAGACACTTTAAGGGACCCTGTGATGTAGTCAGAAAATTGGAGATAAATGAGTCCTTCAAATATTGCCATGAAACACCACCTATATGGAAGGAGCTTGTTTCGTGGCATGGTTAGGAGGAATCAGTAGCCTCCACTTTTCATACACGATCACAGGGCCCTTAATGTAGGTATACAAAAATATACTAGGTTATCCCCATAAAAAATCTTACAAACATAACTAACTAACTATTCATATCTCCTACAGTCCCTAATATTTCCTTATAAATGTTACATAAATAAATACTATGTTAACCAGTCCCTCAAATTCTCTTTAAAAGTCTTACATATATAACTATTCTTATCTACCACAGTCCTTAATATTCCCTTAAATATCTTACATAAATTAATACTCATATCTTAACCAGTCCATAAAATTCCCTAAATAATCTTACATAATTATATATATAAACTCCCATTTTAATCTAACCCTAATATTTCCTTTAATATCGTCTTCTAAAATTAAGTGGTCAGGTTTTCCCAGTCCCTTCGCCTTTCCCTGAGAGTTGTAATTACGGAGCCATAATCGTGCATTTCCGTTTTTTGGTCTCGTTGTCGCTGTCCCTCTCATTTTAACGACCCTGTGATCGTGTATGAAAATTGGAGGCTTCTGATTCATACTGACCGTGCCACGAAACAAGCTACCTACCTCCTTCATATTATAGCCTAGCCAACCTGGGTGGGTGGTGTTTCGTGGCAGTATTTGAAGGACTCGCTAACCTTCTAATTGTCTGACTATATACGGTACATGCATCACAGGGTCCCTCAACGTGAATCTGCTGGCCACTTTTTTTCTTCTTTCGCCCCCTTTTAATGACTTTCCTTTCTTCGCTGCTGCATCCATCTCTCTCTTGTTTCTCCAGTATAAACAGTTTCTGATTTTCTGCCGTTTTCTCTATCTCTCTCTCTCTCTCTCTCTCTCTCTCTCTCTCTGTTTCATCGGTTATTTTTCCATCGTGTGTTTTAAAAGGGATATGATTTATAGTCGGTTTCTTGTTGGTGAATTGGACGACAAAGATATTGGAAATTTCAAAGAGTATGATGGAAATAAGAGGAGAGAAGTGGGACAGAATAAGAGGAGATAAAGAGGAAGAAAATAAAAAGACCAGGAGAAGGAGGAGGAGGAGGAGGAGGAGATAAGAAATAAGAAAATAGATAAGTGGAACAGAACAAGAGGAGATAAAGAGGAAGAAAATAAATAAAAGAGGAGGAGGAGGAGGAGGAGGAATAGAACAACAACGAAAATACTGGAGACAATTATTATGCTATTTCTGTCCTCGTTATGGTGATGGTGGCTGTGGTTTTTGGCCCACCTGGCTTATATGCTAATGTTAGGGGAATGCAAGGCTTAAAGGGGGTGTGGGAATAGGGGACAGGCTAGGGGGGACTGCGGGAGTGGGTGTGTGTGTGGGAGTGGGGGGACAGGCTTGGATATAGGTTAGGGGGGTGCGGGAATAGGTTACAAGCTTTCTACCCACCCCAAGCCTGTCCCCCTATTCCCGCACCCCCCATTCCCCCCTCAAGCCTGTCCCCCTATTCCCGCACCCCCCATTCCCCCCTCAAGCCTGTCCCCTATTTCCACACCCCGTTAAAGGAGTTGTGGTGGTGACTGTTGTTGTTGTGGTGGAAGGATAATGGTGGTTGTGGTGGTGGGAATTGTGGTTTGGGATAGTGGTGAGAATTGTTGTGGTTTGGGATGGTCATGGTGGTGATGGGGAAAGGATGATTGTGGTGACTGTTGTGGTAGTCGTTGTGGTAGTTATGACATTGGTGGTGGAGGTATTGGTTGTGACAGTGGTGGAGATAGAGGTGGTGCCTGATGGAGGAAGGTAAGGGTTGTGACAGTGTTGATGGAGGGAGTGGTGGAGGTAATGGTTGTGAGAGTGGTGGTGACAGTAGTGGTGGTGGAGGTACGGTAGTGGTGGAGGTATAGAGATGCATGGTGCCCGATGGAGCTCGTTAAAAGTTGAGATGATATTGATCTGGGAATCAGCCTCACTCACCCTTTCCATCCACACTCGTATTGATTTAGACCCAGGGAATGTAGGAGGGACAAGCACACACACAGACACACACACACACACACACACACACACACACACACACACACAGACAGATAATGTAGTTTGATCGATAGACACAGACAGACAGAAAGTAGAGTTTGTTCATTTTACAGACAGACAGATTATATAGTTTGTTCATTAGACAGACAGACAGACAGACAGATAATGTGGTTTGATCAATACACAAACAGACAGACAGAAAGTATAGTTTGTTCAGTAGACAGACAAAATGTAGTTTGTTCAGTAGACAGACCAAGACCGAAATGACCAATGAAGTGAAAATGAAGATGTATAGTAATGTCAAAAGGAGATTCTTTTGTTGATGAATTGGAAGGTCTCTGATTCCTCCAAACTATACCACGAAACACAAGATCCCTCATTAGTACCGTTAAGGGGGAAGTTTTGTGCTGGTAAATCTGGAGCAACTGAATCCTCCAAACTATTCCAAGCAACAGAACACCATTATTTTTGTTCATTTGGTCCTGTTTCCTGGCATACTTTGGAGGAATCATGACACTCCAATGTACCTAAAAAGAACTACCACCTTAAGGATGTCTCTCTGTTTCCTGGCATAGTTTGGTGGAATCGATATCTCTCCAATTTAACAACAAAGGAAATCTCTCTTTAATGAAATAATAGACTGATAGATAGAGAAGGGAAGACAGGATCAATAGAAAAATTAATGAAGACAGACAAATAGAAATACCCCTTTATAAAAATAAATGTGGTTGTTTTGTTGTTGTTATGAAAGAGGGATAGGTCGACAGAATGATAGTAGGCGAGAAACAGAAAGGAAATGTATACACAAAATATAGAAAGGATAAGAATGCATGCAAGGAGTGAGAGAGAGAGAAAGAGAGAGAGAGAGAGAGAGAGAAAGAGAGAGAGAGAGAATAATACCAGTGTAAGAGATAGATGGACAGTGGGATAAAGCTAGGATTGGGAGACCCACCTCTTGATAAAAAGAAGAATTGGAAAGATGAAAGACAGACTTACAGACGGATGAACTCATAGAGAGAGAGAGAGAGAGAGAGAGAGAGAGAGAGAGAGAGAGAGAGAGAGAGAGAGAGAGAGAGAGAGAGAGAGAGAGAGAGAGAGCAGCTAAAGATAAAAATAGAGAATGGGAGAGTAGGTTAGGGAGTAAGGGATAATAAGAGAGAGAGAGAGAGAGAGAGATTAAAAGATACAAATAAATAGTAAGTGATAAAGAAAAGGGGAAGGATAAAACTGTATACCGTATGGAAAGAGGGAGGGAAGGAGGGAGGGAGGGAAGGAAGATTAAAGGGAGTGGACACGAGGGGAACAAAACACACAGCGAGGGGAGAGGAAGAGACGAGAAAAAAAAGAGGGGAATGGAAGCGAAAAGAAGATGGAAGAGGAAGGGAGGAGAGAAAAAGAAAGTGGAAGAGTAAGGGAAGAGAGAAAAAAAGGGGAATGGAAGGGAAAAGATGGAAGAGGGAGGGAAGAAATAGGGAAGTTAAATGGTGGTAGTGGAAATAGAGGAAGATGATAATTGGTGGAGGAGGAATGGGAAAGGAAAGGAAATAATGGGAGGTAGAAAATGGAAAAGGACAATGAAAATGAGGATTGGGAGGAAACGGGAAAAGAGCGAGAAAGGATGTAAGAGGAGGGGGGGGCAGGGAGGGGGACACGGAGGTCTAAAAAAACTATGGAGAGGAAGTGTATTTAGCTCCCAACACACACACACACACACACACACACAGACACACACACACACACACACACACACACACACACACACACACACACACACACACACACACACTCCCTCCTTTGCTTAAATCCGTGTGCATGTCTGTTCAGATTGACTGATAAACTCGTCCATTTTCATGCACACAGGCTACATTGGCTAACACACACACACACACACACACACACACAATTGCTCCCTCCCAACGTAATGAAACCTTTCGTATTTTTGGTGTTATTGTGTTGTTGGTATATATATGGGTTGTGGTGGTGGTTGTATAGGTGAGATGGTGTAAACGTTATTATACTCTATGGTGGAAATAGTAATGTTGTCAATTTATACTTACCCTTTTTAGAGTAGAGTGGTGAGATCAATGTGACTTGTTGGTTCCATTCATATCTAACCAGAGAACACATGTACAGTAAATATTATGACATAGTACCGGTAGCCTATACAGTATATAATATTATACACTTTTGGTACATTGATCCCTCCAAAGTATAATTATATATATATATATATATATATGCCTGGAAACGGTACCAAATGAGCAAATAAATATAATGGTGGCCTGTTGCTTGGAATAGTGTGGAGGAATCAATTGCTCCAGATATATTATTACAGTCCAAGGCTATGTGAAGTTATAGTACTTTATAAATAATAATAATTAGTGACTAGGAGTATGATAAAGCTTCAGACTGAACAAAAGATAGATGTTGATTACTCTTGAAAAGTAGGACAAAAAACAACCTTATACATATTATATATTATACTTAAAAGAATTAAACGTATGTACAACAACAACAACAAAACAACATACATCCAAACAATTACTTTAGATCCCTAATAATCGAAAATGACAACCTAGAGATATACCCCTTAACCCTCAGCATTTGAATTCATGTAAATTTTAATTATATAATCTCAATTCATATAAAACACAGCAACAATATATATTAAGGTCTCAAATCACAATTTCTATTATAAAGAAAAAGAGGATTTTCGCTGACTCCTACACTATATTTATACTCCCTGTTTCTCCCACGTCACAACACACCGGTTATACTTCCAACACCCAACCACCACCGAGATATAGTCCAAGTCACTGCTGGTAGAATACTGACTCCTCCAACTTGGGGAGAACAAACACCTCGTAACCTTCGAAACGATACTCGAAGTCTTAAGTCCGGACCTTCCAGTACAGTTCACAGTTCACAGTTCATATTTGGACTCCTGGGATTCTTTATAGCTTGTTCCAGTTTCAAGTCGGATTGTTTAAAGGAGGGGGGGGGGGCGTAACAATATCAACACTTCACCATACCTCCTTTATGGTGGCCTGTTGCTTGGAATAGTGTGGAGGAATCAGTTGCTCTAGATATACCAACACTGCACCATACCTCCTTTATGAATTAAGTGGATGGGTGCACGAAGTCTGTTGTTGTTGTCACGTCATATAGAATTCTCAGTTTGTTGTTGTCTTGTGAAAGTGTGGAGATATTTTTAAACGTATAAGCTGCACACACTTAACCACTAACTCCATGCATGACACACCACCAGCCAGCATACACACACACAGACACAGAGAGAGAGAGAGAGAGAGAGTGTGTGTGTGTGTGTGTGTGTGTGTGTGTGTGTGTGTGTGTGTGTGTGTGTGTGTTAATGAAGCCTCCACAGCAGTACCAGCAGTAATCAGTTTAATTAAATCTTCCACCTGGGATTTATTTACCTCCGCCTCGCAGAATTTTACACATTATTTTTATTTATAATTTCATTATTATCGTACTTCAAATATGCCTTTATATTTTAAATTTCCAAGTTGGGGTTGTTTTTATTTTTAGTTTAATATATGTAAAGTATAAAGTATATTATTATTGTTGTTAATGTTGATTTTATTTCAAATATGTTTTTTTTTTCTGAATATATTCGTACGTTTTTATCTGTTATCTGTATTTTTACTGTTAATATCTGCAAGACTCAATATTGCGTTCCATGCAGTGAGGGTAGGTAGGTAGGTAGGCAGGTAGGTAGGTAGGTAGGTCGGTTCGGTTAGCTATACGGTACGGTCTGATTTCGCCGACCCCCATCTCGTTTCCAGCCGATGCATCTGATTTCCCAGGGCTTATCCGACCCCAGCATGCAGACGATTCCGGCCGGTTCTCTCTGTCCTCCATTATGGCTTCAATTGCCCCTTACCTACACTAGCTATATATATTTTAGTTCCATGCAGTTGTTTTGTTTTAGTTCTGTTCCAATCCCCTTCTAAATCTGTTTCAATCCACTTTCCAGTTCTGTTCCAATCCCCTTCTAAATCTGCTTCAATCCCCTTTCCAGTTCTGTTCCAATCCCTTTCTAAATCTATTTCAATCCACTTTCCAGTTCTGTTCCAATCCTCTTTTAGATCTGCATGTTTTAATCCACTTTCCAGTTCTGTTCCAATCCTCTTTTAGATCTGCATGTTTTAATCCACTTTCCAATTTTGTTTTAGTACCTCTCTAGTTCTGTTCCAATCCACTTACCAGGTATGTTCCAGTCCCCCTTTCCTGTTCTATTTCTATCCTCCTTGGAGTAGTGTTCCAGCCCTTCTTTCTAGTTGTGTTCCAACCCCTTCCTTTCATCTCCCATTCCTCCCTACTTCCCTTCCTTCCTCCCTCCCCTCTGTCCCACTTCCCTCACTTCCCTGTCTCCCCTCCCCCACTTCCATGCCTACCCTGTCTCCCCTCTACCATAGTTCCCTCACTTCCCTGTCTCCCCTCTCCCACTTCCCTGCCCTCCCTGTCTCCCCTCTCCCACTTCCCTACCGTACTTCCCTTTCCCTACCGTCCTTCCCTTCTCCCTCACTTCTCTACCTTCCTATATGCTCTCTCCCCCACCTTCCCTTCCTCCTCTCCCCCACCTTCCCTTCCTCCCCTCTTCCCTCCTCTCCCATGTCCCCTTCCACCTCCTCACTGTCCCGGCATAACAGATTTAAGAGTGACCTTTAGCGAGGGATGGTGGTTACATGGATGGATAGATAGATAGATAGGCTACGAGAGAGAGAGAGAGAGAGAGAGAGAGAGAGAGAGAGAGAGAGAGAGAGAGTGTGTGTGAGTGCGAGTGAGTGTGTGTGAGTGTGTGTGTGTGTGTGTGAGTGTGTGTGTGTGTGTGTGTGTGTGTGTGTGTTTGAAGTATAGTGTTGGAACCTCTTCATAAATATATTCTCAGTTCAACGACACTTTCACACATGTATACATTCCTTTAACTGAGTGACAGAAGGGGAAGATTGTATTGTTGGTGAATTGGAAGGTCTCTGATTCCTCCAAACCATGCCAGAGAAACAGATCCTCCATTAGTATACCATTAAGAGTGTCTGTTTTCTGGCATAGTTAGGAGTAATTGGTAGCCTTCCATATTTGCCAATAAGAAGTTCTCCCCGTCTTAACCTACTAAGGCTTCACGTATGTATATATATATATGTATGTCTTTCTCTTTCTCTCCTTCCCTCATTTGTTTACTCTCCCTTGTTTCTCTCCCTCCTTTCCTTAACTGTTACTCTCCCTCCTTTCCTTAACTGTTTCTCTCCCTCCTTTCCTTAACTGTTTCTCTCCCTCCTTTCCTCATTTGTTTCTCTCCCTCCTTTCCTTAACTGTTTCTCTCCCTTCTTTTCTCAACTGTTTCTCTCCCTTCTTTTCTCAACTGTTTCTCTCCCTCCTTTTCTCTGATGGAATTTCTGAGTGACGTTTTTTTTATATTTTTATACTCTGTTTGTCTGTCTGTTACTTGTGTTATACCGGTATTGAATTGTGTGTGTGTGCGCGCGCGCGTGTGTGTGTGTGTGTGTGTGTGTGTGTTGATGCAGTTTATAGTATTGCATTGCTCTTTTTCTTCATTTTCTAGTGTTGTATTGATGTATTAGTTTATTATATGTAGTGTTGTATCTTACAGTACAGTATAGTGTTATCGTGTATTTCTGTATTTTGTAGTGTAATACTTATTTCTATACTTATCATTCTCTCTCTCTCTCTATCTCTCTTATATTTATATTTATCTATCCTTCACATTTTCATCTAACCACTCACTCTCTCTCTCTCATATTTATCTATCCTTCATATCTTCATCCCTCCATCTTCTCTCTCTCTCTCTCTCTCTCTCTCTCTCTAATTATGTATGTGTTACTGTATTTTGATATATTTGCTGGTTTACATAACAATATACCATAGTGTGGGACGCTGTGCACGGAATGGGAGCTAAAGTTTGGGTGGAGGGAGGTGTGAGAGGATTTTATTATATAGGGGTTGGGACGAGATGGGATTGGGATATATAGGATGTGTTGAGGGTAAGATGCAAAGGATGAAAACAGAAGTAAATATAAACTGTAAAATAATATGGTGAAAGAAACTATGGGAGATACAGAATAGAAAGAAACGTGAGAGATAAGATAATATAATAATTATTTAAGAAGGAATGATACAACACGTAGAGAGAGAGAGAGAGAGAGAGAGAGAGAGAGAGAGAGAGAGAGAGAGAGATGGGTGGGAAGGGGAAGTGACAGATGTTAAATAGAGATAGAGAGAGAGAGAGAGATGGGTGGAAAGGGGAAGTGACAGATGTTAAAGAGAGAGAGAGAGAGATGGGTGGGAAGGGGAAGTGACATGTTAAATAGAGAGAGAGAGAGAGAGAGAGAGAGAGAGAGAGAGAGAGAGAGAAGGGGAGATGGGCTAGGGCTACACACGACCCAGGATGATGGGAAATGTATTGTAGGAAGGGGGAGAGCGATGGGAACCTTGCTATATTGAAAATCTATATGTGCCCAACTGCCACTAAACCTGTACGGTACTGTTGTGTTGGGTATAGTGGTGGTTATAGTGGTACTGTTGTGTTGGGTATAGTGGTACTGTTGTGTTGGGTATAGTGGTGGTGATAGTGGTGGTGATTGGTGATGCAGTTGTGGTGATTGGAGGTTAGTGAGTCCTTCAAACATTGCCAAAATTCGCACCGTGTTCGTATGTTTGTTTGCATTACTGACCTCGCCAAAATTCGCACGTGTTCGTATGTTTGTTTGCATTACTGACCTCGCCAAATGGTTTCCGGCTCATTTCGAAGCAGTGGTCAAATTTCCTCCTCTTCAAATACGAGTCTTTTGTTACGATTATAAAACAGTGTCGAATTTTAGTCCTTGCCATGAATGAACGTCTCGGAACAAAATCTCAACTGAAGAGTGAACTTTACTTTGATAATAACGGACCCAGAAATAGTAGTAACGAGAATAGACCAAATGTCACCACAAACAAGTTAGAAGATTCAATGGGTAGCCTCCTTCACTTCAGTGGCTTCTCCCTTAAGGATTCTCAGTCTGTATTTACACCGTATTGAATGCTTTTAGGGTTTTGGATGCTTCTTCGGACCCAGATTAACCAACAATTACTGTATTATCAAAGACAAAATTCGTGTTGCTGTCTTGATTTAATATCACTTGTGAAACATAATGAAAGCCCCACTACCGAAACGTTTAGGTCCAGCAGGTTTAGCCTTCTACCAAACATTTTCACCAAATTTAACGACACGAGTTTTGTCTTTGATAGTACATCCATGGGTGATAGTGCTGGACCAGGGTCCAAGGAGTGTTGGAAAGTAACTGAACAGAGTTCGAACAAGTGAGTCTTCTAAACCTCTCTCAACGTTGAGAATGGTTTGGAAAATTCACTTGTTCGAACTCTGTTCAGTTGCTCACCAACACTCCTTGACCCTGGTCCAGCACTATCACCCATGGCTGTATCTCCCTCTTTTCAAAACAATAAACAATAATATGCAATGGATGACACGTAGGCATATGAGCAGCCCAGGTCGGTTGTCAGGTTCGTTCCGGTTTATTCCGATGCTGTGTGGTTCGATACGCCTCACGCCAGTTGGGTGGGGGCGGGAGGGGGCGTGGGGTGGGGAGGAGGCGGGAGTAGGCGTGGGTGTGCGCTGCGTGGGGTGGGAATGAGCGGGCGGCGTGAAGGGACGCTGTTGACTATTGACAGGGCAGGGCGGGTCGGGTCAGGGAAGGTCGCGCCAGGTCAGAGAAAGTCGAGCCAGTTCAGGGAAGGGGGGTCGGGGTAATTCAGAGCAGGTCAGGGCAGGTCATGGTGATTCGGAACAGGTCAGGGCAGGTCATGGTGATTCGGGACAGGTCAGGGGCGGTTCGGGACAGGTCAGATCAAGGCAGATGTCCCCCAATACCAATAATAACAAGATATCCCAACACACCCTCTATGTGGTTGTAAAGGGACACCCAACTCTCTTTTGTCACTGAATTTGTGGGGTACTGATTCCTCCTAGCAGTGTTACGTACAAAACAGATCACTTACACACATTTCCTACCGAGATAATCCATATTCCTGTATAGATAGATATAGATTCCTGATATAGATAGATGTAGATAATCCGTATTCCTGTATAGATAGATGTAGATAATCCATATTCCTGATATAGATACTGTAGATATTGATATATATATATATATAGATAATCCGTATTCCTGATATTATATTCTGTATAGATGTAGATAATCCTTATTCCTGATATCTATATACGGTATAGATAGATATAGATAATCTGTATTCCTGATCATAGTAGTTTGAATGAATTGGTAAAATGAGTAAAGGAAGTGAATTACCATAGGCTACCTCCTTAATTAATTAATGCCCTGGACCAAATACTAATACCATCACCTATTAAGTAGAGTTAGAAGAGCATCCACTGTCTCTTAAAAGTCTCTTACACCCAGACCAGACCAGCTCGTGTGTGTGTGTGTGTGTGTGTGTGTTGACCTTTCCTCTCGACACACGCTCCTCCCACAACGTTCGATTCGTCGCCATTTGAGTCCAGAGATTTAGGTCAGGCTATTTTTATATATATCTAAAAAAAAATGTATTATTATTATGCTGGAGGGAATTGATTGATTGAGGGTGTAAATGGAGACTGGCCTACAAGCCTGGAAGACCCTGTAGTTTATTAGAGTATACGGGAGGACGAGGGAGAAAGTGATTGATGGATAGAGAGGTGGGATAGCAAGCACAAAGGATATAGAAGGAATGGAAGGACAGTTAAATAAGCAGGCACGAAGGAATGGAAGGACAGTTAAAAATGGAAGAACGAAGGAAAGAGAAGGAAAGGAAGGACAGTTAGATATACAGGTATGAAGGAAATAGAAGGAAAGGAAGGACAGTTAGATATACAGGGATGAAGGAAATAGAAGGAAAGGAGGGACAGTTAGATATACAGGGATGAAGGAAATAGAAGGAAAGGAGGGACAGCTAGATATACAAGGACAAAGGAAGTAATAAGGATGGAGAGTTAAATATTACACGAGGGAAAGAGCAGCCCGGGGCCACCTGATGCAGGGTACCTGAAAATGACTCCCACCTCACCTAAAATGAGAGAGAGAGAGAGAGAGAGAGAGAGAGAGAGAGAGAGAGAGAGAGAGAGTGAGAGAGAGAGGGTGAGCTAGGAATTCATAATGAAGGACCATTATTTCTTTCCATGTGCCTGAATTACTTGAAGGGTTGGAGAGAGATGGATGGAATGTGAGAGAGAGAACGAAAATATAGATTGAAATAATAAAGATGGACTGAGAAAAAATAAAAAAATGAGGGAATAAAGATAGACTGAGAGAAATATAAATGAGGGAATAAAGATAGACTGAGAAAAAATAAAAAATGAGGGAATAAAGATAGACTGAGAAAAAAAAATATGAGGGAATAAAGATAGACTGAGAAAAAATAAAAAATTAGGGAATAAAGATAGACTGAGAGAAAATGGATAAAATGAAAGGAGAAAGATAGACTGAGAGAAAACATATAGAATGATCGAATATAAAATAGACTGAAAGAAAAAAAAATAGACAGAGAAAAATTAAAACTAATGGAATAAACTGTGAGGAAAAAATGTAAAATGAAAGAATACAAAATAGACTGAGGAAAAGAACTAAAATGGATGGACTGAGAAAATGAAGATGGACTGAAGGCACATAGATAGATAGACTGACTTCATGAGAGAGACAGTTCCAGAGAGTTCCAGTCTATATCGATTGCTTGTATGTTTGCTTGGTCGGTCTGGAAATGAATATGTGGGTGAATATGAGTTTTACAGAGAATTAAGGGGGTGTGGGAATAGGGGGACAGGCTTGTGGGGGACTAGGGGGGTGCGGGAATAGGGGGACAAGCTTGGGGGAGGGGACTGGGGGGGTGCGGGAATAGGGGGACAGGCTTGGGGTGGGTAGAAAGCATGTCCCCCTATTTCCTCAACCCCCTAAACCCCCAAAGTCTGTTCACCCCCTACTACTGCACCCCCAAAACCCCCCCAAGCCTGTCCCCTTATTCCCACCCCCCTCCCTTAACCAACTAGGCCTACATCCAAAGCTTTTATTAAATATTTATACTCCAAGTTAGGGGAGGTGAAAATTTGGTTAACATGTCGTATTAATTAAGGCATATATATATATACGCTCGCTGTTGTATGTATATATGTATGTGTGTATGTGTATATATAATTTTTTTTTTTTTTTTTTTTTAGTCAATATAAAGTCACCTTGTGAATCGATCGCAAATAATGTCCTCCTTTCCTTCTTTTTCCTTCTTTATTGCAGTCCCTCCTTTCCATCTTTTATTTATCATATATTAAACATACATATCAGTGTATTTATGAGTAATGTCTGTGTATACGTATTGATGCATTTTGTAAAGGATTATGGTACATAAAAAAAATGTATGCACACACAAAGTATATATATGTATTTATTTACTTTGTTTTATTCTGACCTACGGATGTAAATACCATAAAGTGTAGTTATATAAGCGTATGATATTTTAGCTGGCCTGAATGTTTGTGTATATATGCATGTATGTAATGTATGAACTGTATGCATGTATATATAAACTATGTATGTATGTATGCATGTATGAACTGTAGGTATGTATGCAAGTATGTATTGTATGTATGACCTGTATGTATGTATATATATATATATTCTTGTACCCCGTTGTGTTGAAGTGAGTTGTGAGTTGTGTGTT
>JAWZYT010002396.1:32500-47500 GCA_034508575.1 Petrolisthes manimaculis | reverse complement strand
TAACTAGGGAGCTTACTAACAAACTACGGTAACTAGGGACCTTACTAACTAACTAACTAGGGAGCTTACTAACTAACTTGGGAGCTTACTAACAAACTACGGTAACTAGGGACCTTACTAACTAACTAACTAGGGAGCTTACTAACTAACTTGGGAGCTTACTAACTAACTTGGGAGCTTACTAACAAACTACGGTAACTAGGGACCTTACTAACTAACTAACTAGGGAGCTTACTAACTAACTTGGGAGCTTACTAACAAACTACGGTAACTAGGGACCTTACTAACTAACTAGGTATCAAATTATCCAACTATCTAACTAGGGAGCTTACTAACTAACTAGGTATCTAACTAGGGAGCTTACTAACTAACTAGGTATCAAACTATCCAACTATCTAACTAGGGAGCTTACTAACAAACTAACTAGGGAGCTTACTAACTATTTTTTTATAGCCATTTTCCTTATATAAAAACAAATACACACACACACACACATATAATATTATATATATATATATATACATACACCGATAAACTTTAATATAAATACAAATGTTTAAACTGGGGAGGAACACACACACACACACACACACGTTTACAATCAATTACACACACACATACTTTTACAATCAATTCACACACACACACACACTTTTACACTCAACTACACACACACACACACACACACACACTATAGAGGTACACCGTTAACTTTGATAACTTTCCTCCCTCCTTCACACCTTCCTTCCTTCTCTCTCTCTATCTCTCTCTCACACCCTCCTTCCTTCGCTCTCTCTCTCTCTCACCTTCCTTCTCTCTCTCCTTTACACCCTCCTTTCTTCTCTCCCTCTCTCCCTCGTACATACCTTCCTTCCCTACCCTCCCTACCTCTCTCTTTCCTTCTTCCCTCCCTCCTTCACACATTCCTTCTCTCCCTCACACCCTCCTTCCTTCTCTCCCTATTTTGTTACATTGGAGTGCCTTGATTACTCCAAAGTTTGCCAGGAAACAACAGGACACACAGATAAACAAAAATAATGGTGTTCTGTTGTTGTTGCTTGGAATAGTTTGGAGGATTCAGTTGCTCCCAAAACATACAATGTGCTATTTTATTCTTTTATCAATTAAATGTCGGGAGTAGCATTTTTTAATTACGAAGAGACAGAGAAAATATATTTGTTGTGTGTGTGTTATAACTTATTACATGGATGATATGAGCATTAAAAGTGATTGTGGTGTTTTACTAATATTGAGGTGAGGTTAGGTTAGGGAATAGAAAATCTTACAAATGATTAACGTGTGTACTGGTTTGTGTGTGTGAGAGAGAGAGAGAGAGAGAGAGAGAGAGAGAGAGAGAGAGAGAGAGAGAGAGAGAGAGAGAGACCCTATCAACAGTACATCTTAACTCACCTCTAACTATGTATATAATTATGAGAGAGAGAGAGAGAGAGAGAGAGAGAGAGAGAGAGAGAGAAGAGAGAGAGAGAGAGAGAGAGAGAGAGGCTAGGCTACAGAGAGAGAGAGAGAGAGAGAGAGAGAGAGAGAGAGAGAGAGAGAGAGAGAGAGTGTGTGTTATTAAGTTAGGCTACATGTGCTAGGTGCTGGGTGGAGGTAGGTAGGTTGGGTGTGGGTGTGGGTGTGGGTGTGGGAGAGTAATGAAACAGGGTGTGTGAGAGCGAGACGGGTGTGTAAACCTGTGCACCTGTGATTAGAGGGAGAGGAGGAAGGGGAAGGAAGAGGGAGAGGGGGGGAGGAAAGAAGGAAGAAGGGGGAGGAAGAGGGAGAGGGGGAAAGAAGGAAGGGGAGAGGAAGGGGATGGAGGAGGGAGAGGGAGAGGAGGGGGATAGATGGAAGGGGAGAGGAGAGGAGGGTGATAGAAGGAAAGGGAGAGGAAGGGGATGGAGGGAGAGGAGGGGGGGGGGATAGAAGGAAGAGGGAGGGTAGAAGGGGATGGGGGGATAGAAGGGAGAGGGAGAGGAGGGGAGGAAAGAAGGAAGGGGAGAGGAGGGAGAGGGGGATAGAAGGAAGAGGGAGTAGGGAGAGAAGGGGGATAGATGGAAGGGAGGGAGGGGAAAAGGAGGGATGAAGGAAGGGAGGGAGGGAAAGGAAAAGATGGAAGGGAGGGAGGGAGTGAAGGAGGAAAAAGACACCAACCAATTAAAACCATTTAAACAACTTAAACAACTTTAACACCAATTTAAACAACTTAAACCGATTTATACGAGTAAACACCAACGTAAACAAGAAACACTAATGAAAACAACTTAAATACCAATGTAAACAAGTAAACAACAATGTAAACCACTTAAAACACCCATTTATACAAGTAAACACCAATGTAAACAACTTAAACACCCATTTATACAAGTAAACACCCATTTATACAAGTAAACACCAATGTAAACAACTTAAACACCCATTTATACAAGTAAACACCCATTTATACAAGTAAACACCAATGTAAACAACTTAAACACCCATTTATACAAGTAAACACCCATTTATACAAGTAAACACCAATGTAAACAACTTAAACACCCATTTATACAAGTAAACACCCATTTATACAAGTAAACACCAATGTAAACAATGTAAACACCATAAAATATAATGTAAACAACGTAAATACCATAAAATATAATGTAAACAAGTAAACACCAACCTTTAATATGAACTGTTGTTGTTGTTGACTTTTGACATCAGGATGGATGTAAACAAACCATTTTATTCAAGGTAAACACCATATAATGAGTATAGTGTATAATTATTATGTGTGTATTATTTTCTTGTTTATTATAAGTATATTTTCTAACTATATCGGTATAAAACACACATACACACACAACACTAATTGGTCACAAAACAAACTATATCCAAATATATTAATTAAATCTCTATCAACGTGATATGATTAATTCACCAAATTTATGTTATTAATAAGAGTGTAAAAGAAAGTGCCATTGACCACGTGAGGAACGCGGCGGCACAGTACCTCACTCCTCGGTGTTGAAATGGTGACTGAGTGACTGACTCCGAGTCTCCGACTCACTCCCCAGAGACCCGAGTCCCGCCCAGGAATCAGGGTGACCAGATTTCTCGAGCGGGAATAATATGCTAGACAGCTGCTGAAATTTTGCTAGATTGGCAAAAATTATAAGCTAAATCTTTTGTTGCTCTTCATACGTTTGGTTTGTGCTGTATTTTATTGTTAATATAGTATTATTTCTAGGTTATTAACTGTATACAGTATGCCACAAGTGGTAAGTTATAATCATGCTAGAAATTGCCCTAAGCTCATTAAATTATGCTAGATTTGATACTATGCTAAATTTTATGCTAAACACACAATTTTCAGGAAAACTATGCTAAATTTAGCATTATAATGCTAAATCTGGTCACCCTGGCCAGGAATCGAATCCGGGGAATCCACCCCAGTAATACTAATAATCTGTTTAAAAAGTACTCGATACCTTAATTAAGATTTGTATAGGACTATTTTCTTCAGTGGCATTTTCTCCGCAAATGCCCCTACATATTTCTAGTGTTTCGTGGGGTATAAATTTCCCTGTTTTTACTATTTAGCAATCTTTATATTATCTTTTCCCCGTGTGGACTTCAAAATTCCCTAAAATAGAGAAATTTCCCTGCACCTGGCAACACTGGGCTCAGACAGTCAGCTCAACATTGCTTCTATGATCTCCGAAAATATTACCCTAGAATAGTCAATTTTACCCTAAATTACTAAAAATTACCCTAAAAGTCGGAAACATCGTAGAATAATGTATGTAATGCATTATTATTATTATACATCGTCATTTAGGATCATATACAAGTCAAAATAAAATAGAATATGTATAAATAACATCATGACCATTTTAATATTTATTACTACCATGTATCAAACAGCATACAATACAATAAATGGCCATAATACAGAAATTACAAAAAAAAAAAAAAAAAAAAAAAAAAAAAAAAAAACTTGACATGACACCATTTATGATTATTTTTTTCCCAGTGGTGAATTTTTCCATAAACAATCTGGGTTTCTGAAAAAAATGGTGCATATTATAAAAAAAACAAAAAACCTATAAGGCATGTAATCCAAAGAAATCCACAACAGTTTATTATGGGCAAATTTCACAGTTAATTGTTTGTAAACCTCCGAACAAAGGAAGGAAAAATTACTGTGAAATCTGCCTCACATATTTTTATCTAGTGTTGTTGTTGTAGTTTGTTTTTGTTGTTTGTTGTTGTTGTGTTGTTGTTGTCTTATGCTGTGTCCATGTTGTTGTTGTTGTGGTGTCCATGTTGTTGTTGTGTTGTTGTTTATTATTGTTGTTGTTATTATTGTTGTTATTGTTGTGTTGTTGTTGTCTTAGGCTGTGTCATGTTGTTGTGTTATTGTTTATTATTGTTGTTTATTGTTTGTTGTTGTTGTTGTCTTAGGCTGTGTCCATGTCTTCTCCAGTGATGAGACGCACAGTTTCCGACACAATCTCAATGGGTCGAACCTTCTTGGTGAGCACCTCAGTCACACCACGCTGGTATTCATACTTACCAACCCTGTATGGAAGGAAGGAAGCAAGGAGTTAAGAAGGAAGGAAGGAAGGAAGGAGTGAGTTAAGGAAGGAAGGAAGGAGTTAGGAAGGAGTTAAGGAAGGAAGGAAGGAAGGAAGGAAGGAAGGAAGGAAGGAAGGAAGGAAGGAAGGAAGGAAGGAAGGAAGGAAGGAAGGAATGAGTTAAGGAAGGAAGGAAGGAAGGAAGGAATGAGTTATATATATATGGGATTAAGGAAGGAAGGAAGGAATGAGTTAAGGAAGGAAGGAAGGAAGGAAGGAATGAGTTATATATATATGGGATTAAGGAAGGAAGGAAGGAATGAGTTATATATATATGGGGTTAAGGAAGCAAGGAAGGAATGAGTTAAGGAAGGAAGGAAGGAAGGAAGGAATGAGTTAAGGAAGGAAGGAAGCAAGGAAGCAAGCAAGGAAGGAAGGAAGGAAGGAAGGAAGGAAGGAAGGAAGGAAGGAAGGAAGGAAGGAAGGAAGGAAGGAAGGAAGGAAGGAAGGAAGGAAGGAAGGAAGGAATTAGTTATATATATATGGGGTTAAGGAAGCAAGGAAGGAATTAGTTATATATATATGGGATTGAGGAAGGAAGGAAGAAATTAGTTATATATATATGGGATTAAGGAAGGAAAGAAGAAATGAGTTATATATATATGGGGTTAAGGAAGGAAGGAAGAAATGAGTTTAGGAAGGAAGGAAGGAAGGAAGAAATGAGTTTAGGAAGGAAGGAAGGAAGGAAGAAATGAGTTTAGGAGTTAAGGAAGGAAGGAAGGAAGGAAGGAAGGAAGGAGTTAAGGAAGGAAGGAGTTAAGGAAGGAAGGAAGGAAGGAATTAGTTATATATATATGGGATTAAGGAAGGAAGGAAGGAATTAGTTATATATATATGGGGTTAAGGAAGGAAGGAAGGAAGGAAGGAAGGAGTTAAGGAAGGAAGGAAGAAATGAGTTAAGGAAGGAAGGAAGGAAGGAAGGAATGAGTTTAGGAAGGAAGGAAGGAAGGAAGGAAGGAAGGAAGGAAGGAAGGAAGGAATGAGTTAAGTTAGGAAGGAATGAGTTAAGTTAGGAAGGAAGGAAGGAAGGAAGGAATGAGTTATATATATATGGGGTTAAATGGAGTATTGTATTTCACTTTTGTTACATTGGAGTGTCATGATTCCTTCAAAGTATGCCAGGAAACAATAATAATAATGATAAAATAAAAATAATAGTACTAATAATAATAATAAAAATAATGATAATCACAATAATAATAACAATATTACTACTACAACCAATAACAATAAAAATATTAATAATAATAATAATAACAATACTACTACTACTACTAATAATAATAATAACAATAATAATAATAATAATAAAAATAAAAATAATAATAATAATAATAAAAATAATAATAATAAAAATAAAAATAATAATAATAACAATACTACTACTACTACTAATAATAATAATAATAACACTACAACTACTAACTAACCTTTGACCTTTGACATTAGCAACATCATAAGGTCGTAACATGTTGGCTCCGTCTTTAGTGATGATACAAAGGTCAATATTGGAGCCTGAGCCGAGGTCATTAAACACACCACCAGCGATGGCGTCACGAACAAGTTGTTTAGCTTCACTCAACTGAACAAAAAACAAACAAACATTTATTTTATTAGTCTGATTTATACAGTCGTGGTCAATAATAATCATCCACATAGGGGTAACTTAAACAATTTGCTGTCAAATGTTTTCATGTTCACATATGATATTATTGTTTTAAGTAGTGTGTATCTACTTATATTAAATTAAAATATGGTAGTTAACGTGTGTGTGTGTGTGTGTATATATTATTGTTTTAAGTAGTGTGTATCTACTTATATTAAATTAAAATATGGTAGTTAACGTGTGTGTGTGTGTGTGTATATATTATTGTTTTAAGTAGTGTGTATCTACTTATATTAAATTAAAATATGGTTGTTAACGTGTGTGTGTGTGTGTGTATATGTTATTGTTTTAAGTAGTGTGTATCTACTTATATTAAATTAAAATATGGTAGTAAACGTGTGTGTGTGTGTGTGTATATATTATTGTTTTAAGTAGTGTGTATCTACTTATATTAAATTAAAAGATGGTAGTTAACCTATTTATTGGAAAGTTTATCATCAAAGGAACAGAGGGAAGCTGTCAAACTCTTACATGAGTTACTCCTATAGGGATGATTATATATGACCACGACTGTACATACATCAGAGACATGGACATGAAGTAGGGTTTATAAGTCTAGAATAGGTGCTGTGGAAATGAGTTACTTAAAAGGAGCATTTTGAGTTCACTGGTTAGGTTAGGTTAAGTTTATTTGTACGACATCAGAGACATAGATAGATACAATTATTTATTAGTGTTATCTATCAGTATGATTTAGTAGTGTTATTTATTAATATTTCCAAAAAAAATGACAAACTATATGCAATTTTTGTTTTTAACTCAAGGATTATGCTGTAATTTGCTTCACTGTAATACACAAGGCATCACTGACTCACTGACTAACTAACTAACTAACTAACTGACTAACTAATAAACTAACAAACTAATTAACTAATAAACTAACTAACTAACTAACTGACTAACTAACTAACTAACTGACTAACAATCTAACTAACTAACTGACTAACTAACTAACTAACTAACTAACTAACTAACTAACTAACTAACTAACTGACTGACTAACTAACTAACTAACTAACTGCCTAACTAACTAACTAACCAACTAACTGACTAACTAACTAACTGACTAACTAATAAACTAACTAATTAACCAACTAACCAACTAACTAACTAACAAACCTCCATGTCCGGTTGCCAGCGTTCCTCAAATACAGTCATGGCCGCCAGTGATCCTGAACCCATGGTGGTGTATGGGAGGCGGTCGGTGGAGCCATGGGGGTGAATGGAGTAAATGTGTGAACCATATTTATCTACTCCACCCAACACTAAGGCAGCTCCAATGTGACCCTGGAAAGAAAGAAAGTAGGAAAATATATAGTGACCCTAGAAATAAAGTAGGAAAATATATAATCATTCTTGTTTTTTTACTAATGTTTGTAAATAAAGTAGGAAAATATATAGTGACCCTGGAAATAAAGTAGGAAAATATATAGTGACCCTAGAAATAAAGTAGGAAAATATATAATCATTCTTGTTTTTTTACTAATGTTTGTAAATAAAGTAGGAAAATATATAGTGACCCTGGAAATAAAGTAGGAAAATATATAATCATTTTTGTTTTATTAATAATGTTTGTAAATAAAGTAGGAAAATATATAATCATTCTTGTTTTTTTACTAATGTTTGTAAATAAAGTAGGAAAATATATGATAATTGTTGTTTTATTAATGTTTCTTCAGTTCCAATGTTGTGACCTTATAAATAGAATACAAAAATATATATATATATCCTGTAAATAAAATAGAAAAATATATATACTGTATATGCTGTAAATAAAATAGAAAAATATATATACTGTAAATAAAATAGAAATATATATATGTATGCTGTAAAAAAAAAATAATAACAATAATAATAACAATAATAATAATAATAACAATAATAACAATAATAATAATAATAAATAATCATAATAACAATAATAATAATAGCAACAATAACAATAATAATAATAATAATAATAACAATAACAATAATAATACTAATAATAAATAATCAACTCACCTGATAACGGAATAACATCTGCTTGAACATGGAGTTGGCGGCAATGACTGGAACTTGCCGACCGGTGTTGAGGCGGTGGAGTTCCAACTGGCCGGCCATCAACTGTGTCGTCATCTCAAGATCAGCTGCCGTACCTATGGGGGGGGGGGGCGTGGGGGGGTTAAATATTAGCGTGTTATTTCAATTTCCGTCTGGGGGGGGGGGAATAAATATAAGCGTGTTATTTCTACTGTATTTCCTTCTGGGGGGGATAAATAAATTGGCAACACTTTCTTTCGTCAACTCACCGGCCCCACAGCAATACATGTTTTATTTATGTGGTAACACTTTCTTTAGTTTAGCAGAAAAAAAAAAAAAAAAAAAATCACTGTGTGTGTGTGTTTGTTTTTGATGTGGTAACAGTTTCTCACCGGCGCCACAGCAATACATGTTGGGTTGTAGGTAGTGAATCTTGCTGCAGTTCTTGTCGGCCACAATGTCTCCCTCGGTGGCCCTGGTGTCGGCTCCCAGTACTACACCGTCCTTGAATACCACACCGGCGATGGTCGTACCAGTCTTACGGCAACCAGGCATCGGGAACCCACGGCTCACTAACTTCTCATTCCTGGTAAACGAAAAAAAAAAAAAAAAAAAAAAAAAAAATTAATATGTTGATTTTTCATGATTTACAAAAAAAAAAAAAAAAATAATATGTTGATTTTCCATGATCTATATAATTTCTCTTTCTTTCAAAACCAAATAAAATGTTAATATATTGTTTCTTATTCTCATTCCTGTTAAACACAAAAAACAAAATAATTAATATGTTGATTTTCCATGATTTATATAATTTCTCTTTCATTTCTCTCTTGGGTCATATCTCACAAAACATGCATTAAAAAAACATTATAAAACATTGCAATATGAAAACCTTCCGTCCAAACCAGATTATGGGGTAAATTTACAGAAAATCTGGTTTCACTATATTGTATATATTAGTATCATTATTCACTATTTTGAACCATTCTAACACACTATTCATTATTAATTTGGAAACTAGTCTGACCTGACCTGACCTGACCTATCCCAGACCACAACAGACTACCGGGACCTAACCTGGGCAAACTACCGGGACCTAACCTGGGCAGACTACCGGGACCTAACCTGGGCAAACTACCGGGACCTAACCTGGGCAGACTACCGGGACCTAACCTGGGCAAACTACCGGGACCTAACCTGGGCAGACTACCGGGACCTAACCTGGGCAGACTACCGGGACCTAACCTGGGCAGACTACCGGGACCTAACCTGTACAAACTACGGGACCTAACCAGGGCTAACTACCGGGACCTAACCTGTACAAGCTACGGGACCTAACCTGTACAAACTACGGGATCTAACCTGTACAAACTACCGGGACCTAACCTGTACAAACTACCGGGACCTAACCTGTACAAACTACCGGGACCTAACCTGTACAAGCTACGGGACCTAACCAGGGCTAACTACCGGGATCTAACCTGGGCAGACTACCGGGACCTAACCTGTACAAGCTACCGGGACCTAACCTGTACAAGCTACGGGACCTAACCAGGGCTAACTACCGGGACCTAACCTGGGCAGACTACCGGGACCTAACCTGTACACACTACAGGGTATAATCAGTGTAAACTATCATAAAGTGACTGGGGCAAATTTCCAGGACCTAAGTTAACCTAATGTGGCAACACTGCTCAAACCTAATGTGGTAACACTGCTCAAACCCCTAACCAAAAATCCAGTTATTCTGAAGTAATACCAATTATGGTCCAATACTTGACTATTATCAAAATAATGAATATATTGTTTTTCCTGCAAGCAAATTAATAATAATAATAATAATAATAATACCTAACTTACCTAACGTTACGAGTCCAACATCATTATTTATCATTATATTATCATTATTACTTTATAATTATTCATTTTACAATAATAATAATAATAATAACAATAACGATAATAATAATAACGATAATAATAATAATAACAATAATAATAATAATACCTAGTTAACGTTACGAGTCCAACATCATTATTATCATTATATTTTCATTATTACTTTATTATAATTATTCATTTTACAATTAATACATTAACTAAACTCACCTGGCAAAGTTACTGAATTGGAATCCAGTGTGTGTGTCTCCTGAGTCCTCCATTTTATTCAATTAATCTTCAAATTAATTTTCTGGAGGCTTCGAATGTGGATTATGGTGATCAGTGTTGCCAGATCTGTTTGGCATCCTTCCCCATCTTCAAAATTTTCAATATCAGAATTTCCATATATTTTCCCCAATAATTCCGTTTTAGCCACACATAAATACTAATAGTTTTTTTTGGGCATATTTTGCTTGGTAGAAATATCCCCATTTTTGTTTAATATATATAATTCACTAAAACAAATTTCCCTAGATTTGGCAACACTGGATGGTGAGGATGACAATTTCTAGCCCAAAACAACTCTACATCCGGGTTACATAATATATTTCTTAAATTATATATATCGTTGATTTTTAGTTAGTTTTAGTTTATACATACATCTTTAGTAGTTTTAATAGTTATTTTGATTTTCATATGCTATTATTTGTATTAATTGGGTACAAATGTGATATATATAACTCGGTTCTATTATCCACCCGGCATTATTCGTATACTCATTCTTCCGGCAACTTTTCAACAGCACACACACACACACACACACACATATATATATATATATCGCAATTTGTATTAATTTATAAATACCAGAAATAACTAATTATGCTTAAATGAAGAAATCGTAATTTAATGGTGAAAAGAAAAGGCCCCACATTTTTATTATTATTTTATTATTATTCTTTTAAAAATCCGAGGCAGTTCCATACATGATAAATCCTACCAACTAAAGAAAAGAAGATTGTGTAGAGAAAAAAAAATGATCAGTTAGCTCAATAAAAGATGGCCGTTTTTGCAACCCACAATCCCCCCCCCCGTTCAAATGTCACAGGGACAGGCTTGGTTTTTTTTTATTTTGGGGGTTGTAGGAGTAGGGGGACAGGCTTGGGGGGTTAGGGGGGTGCAGGAATAGGGGGACAGGCTTTCTACCCACCCCAAGCCTGTCTCCATATTCCCGCACCCCCCCCCCCCAAGCCTGTCCCCTACTCCCACCCCCCCTTAATTAAATGTCTCAATTACCGCTAAACTAAGAAAAAAAAAGATCACATCAATAGAGTATTTTCTTTGCAGAATTAATATAGCATGCACATGCCAAATATTCGGGTAAAAATATTCGGGTAGAAAAAAAAACCTAGGTATTAAAAAACGACGGCGGCGGCAGTGGCGGCGACGACGATGGCGAAAAAAATAAAAATAATATATAATAATAAAAAAATAAAAAAAATAATTAATAAAAAAATATATATATCAAAAAAATATATATTTAAAAAAAAAATAAAAAAAAATAATTATTAAAAAACGACGGCGGCGACGAAAAAAAATAAATAATAATAAATAAAAAAATAAAAGTTAATTATTACAAAAAAATTAATGAAAATATATATATATATATATATATATACTGTATATTATTATTTTTATTTTTTTTAACTAATTAATAAAAAACGACGGCGGCGGCGACCTATTCTTATTTCTTTGACCTAATCTTTATTACTTTTAAACAAATTCATAATGTTAACAAAATATAAATGGAAAGGAACCTATGACAGTGGGAGAAAATATAATAAATCATGGTTAGAGAAATTTATTTGGGTTAAGAAAGCAAGTGAAGGAAGTAAAGATGCTTTTTGAAAATTATGTAAACACTTGCTTCAGTATACTTTAAAATTAAGGTAAGCATAGGCCTACTATATTTTACCTTTTATCTGCTTATTGTTTGTTAGGCCTATGTGTACAGCATCAAATGACTATGTATGTAGGTGCAGGGTTAAAATTATTTTTGCCTGCACCTTTGTATACAACAGTGTAAACTCCCTGTCCCTTATAGTACCTTTGTATACAACAGTGTAAACTCCCTGTCCCTTATAGTACCTTTGTATACAACAGTGTAAACTCCCTGCCCCTTATAGTACCTTTGTATACAACAGTGTAAACTCCCTCCACCTTTGTATACAACAGTGTAAACTCCTTGTCCCTTATGGTGCCTTCAGGGCTGGTGTCATGGAAGGTACTGCACCACTTGTAGTTCTTGTGGTAACATGGACTTGGGACCACAACACTGACTGTGGGATCAAACCCTGACACACAATGAGACCTCCAGACTCCCTGCTCCAGTAAGCTGTGGTTCCATTATCTTGGGATGTACTTCAGTAGTCCAGGCATATAGGGACATACTGTACACACATACAGGGACATACACACATACAGGGACATACATACATATAGGGACATTCACACATATAGGGACATTCACACATACAGGGACATACATACATATAAGGACATTCACACATACACACATACATACAGGGACATACATACATACAGGGACATACATACATATAGGGACATATACACATATAGGGACATACAGCCCCTCCTTTATTTTAATTTGTTTTATACACTGTGACCCGAGTGTACCAGGGGTGTGTGTGTGTGTGTGACAGACCATTCTGTCCCGGGAGAACAACAACAACAACAACATCAACAACAACAACAACAACAACAACATACTCCAATCACTCCTCAGTCCATCCAAACACTCTAAAACAACACACATCTGTTTGTATGACCTCCTGACATACACCTCATGCTATTAAACACATTATTGAACACTGCAATACACACAAACACACTCACCAACAACACAACACAACACTGTCTGTCTCTTTAAACAACTTCAAAACAATAACAACAACTATAAGTATCTTTTTATTCAACTATTAATTACTATGGGAAATGTTCTTCATTACAAAACAACAAACCTAATAATAATAATAATAATAATAATAACAATAATAATAATAATATTAACAATAATAATAATAATAACAACAATAATAATAATAACAACAACAATAATAATAATAACAATAATAATAATAACAATAATAGTAATAATAATATTGTATTACAGTTACATAGTCTTACATTACAAAACAACAAACCTAATAATAATAATAATAATAATATTGTATTACAGTTACATAGTCTTACATTACAGAAACAGAAAGCACCATTATATTAATTATTATTTTATTCAATGTAACAAAAAAGAATTATCATCTTAAATTATATAGGTGTGAGCCCTGAATTTAACCTGTAATTATTTGCCTGTAATTATATACGAGTCCTAAATTTAATCTGTAATTATTTGCAATATTTGAATTTAACCTGTAATTATTTGCAATATTTGAATTTAACCTGTAATTATTTGCCTATTATTATTTATGAGTCCTAATTTTTATCTGTAATTATATGCCAGTAATTATTTGTGTAGTGTGAGTTCAGCCTTTAATTATTTATGAAATGTGAGTTTAATCTATAATTATTGGTGAATTTAACCTGTAATTCTCAGCCTGTAACTATTAATGACCTGCTAGTTTAACCTGTAATTATATGCCTGTAATTATTTGTGAGGCCTGAATTTAGCCTGTAATTCTCTGCATGTAATTATTATTGAGTTTTTCCTGTAATTCTCAGTCTGTAACTATCAATGAGATGCTAGTTTAACCTGTAATTATATGCCTGTATTTATTATTGAGTTTCTCCTGTAATTCTCAGTCTGTAACTATCAATGAGATGCTCGTTTAACCTGTAATTATATGCCTGTAATTATTATTGAGTTTCTCTTGTAATTCTCAGTCTGTAACTATCAATGAGATGCTTGTTTAACCTGTAATTATATGCCTGTATTTATTATTGAGTTTCTCCTGTAATTCTCAATCTGTAACTATCAATGAATTTCTAGTTTGTCCTGTAATACACGTCTCCTGGACCTAACATTATCCCAGGACCAATAACAGCCCTGTAAAGTCCTGGTAGTTAAGTTGTTGTTGTTGGTGTTGTTGTTGATGTTGTCGTTGTCGTCGTTGTCGTTGTCGTTGTTGTTGATGTTGTCGTTGTCGTTGTTGTTGTCGTTGTTGTTGTTGTCGTTGTTGTTGTCGTTGTTGTTGTCGTTGTTGTTGTTGTGTTGTGGTTTGGTGTAGCCCAGACGTCCGTGTAGAACTCTGAGGTTATCCATTATTATCATGTCTCCTGGTAGGGGAAAGTTACAGTGGTATTTATTTATTAAGGAACACACACACACACACACATACACAGACACATACACTCTCACACACACACACACAGACATACACAGACAATTCAAACACACACACACACACAGACACATTATTATTATTATTATTTATTATTATTACACACACATACACAGACAATTCAAACACACACACACACATTATTATTATTATTATTTATTATTATTACACACACACACACAGACACATTATTATTATTATTACACACACACACACATATACACAGACAATTCAAACACACACACAGACACATTATTATTATTTATTATTATTACACACACACACACACACAGAACATTGGAACACACACACATACAGACAGAGACAGAGATAATTCAAACACACACACAACACACACACACACACACACCTTCCTGTAATTTGGAGTGTATATTATGACTTTTTTGAGTTTTTGAGGATTTTGCCTGATATT
>JAWZYT010002396.1:10000-27500 GCA_034508575.1 Petrolisthes manimaculis | reverse complement strand
ACTGTAATTTCTTGTTTTCTCTAAACTTTTCACTCAATTTCCTACCAAACTCCTCATCCACTCTCCTATTACTCTCACTCACCAACCTCTTCACTTTCCTCTACACGGCCAAGGCAGATAAGTCTCAGGCCTGTAGTTTAAAAAATATTTGAGGGCCCTTACTGGAGCTCTATGAATCCTCCAAAATAATCCAAGCCAAAGAACCCTTCAGTATTTCTAATAGGGAATCTGTTGCCTGGAGTAGTTTGGAGAATTCATAGAGCTCCAGTAAGGGCCCTCAAATTTTTTAAAACTACAGGCGTCACTCTCTATAACCACAACCCTCGCCTACCTTGCTACTTAGTCCAGGATATACCCGTGTAATTGTTACTGTGTACAATTATGTTCACCTCAATAGTAACCCAATCTCATCCACCCTCCTCTTTTATATTCCTCACTATATTCTGCATCACACACACACACACACACACACACACACACACACACACACCTCTTATACAAACACAAACACATAATCATAATAATCATTTGAGATTATAAGTTAAGGTGGCAGGTTAAAGTGTGTCAATGAAGTACAGTTGCCAAAAAAGGTATTGCGACAACTATTGATACGTTAAATATATTAATGTCCATAGTTGTTTGTAGGGATTATAAGTATGTATTACAGAAGGATATGTATATTTCCTTCTGTTATACATGGTTATAAGTATGTATTACAGAAGGATATGTATATTTCCTTCTGTTATACATGTTTATAAGTATGTATTACAGAAGGATATGTATATTTCCTTCTGTTATACATGCTTATAGTCCATATACAAATAGTTGTAGATATTACTAGGGTTAAAGTTCAATCAAGATTTGTTGCAATACCTTTTTTGGCAACTGTACATATCACAGGGGTATCTTGCAGCAGATAATTAAATGGACCAATCACAATGACTTTAAGATAACCCTATTTACTACTCCAGATATTACCAGCTAAAAATGCAAGTAACTGAGTGAGTATATCATTGACAGACTGTATAGTTGCCAAAAAAGGTATTGTGACAAATCTTGATAGAACTTTAACCATAGTAATATCCACAACTATTTGTAGGGACTATAAGTATGTATAACAAGAAAATATACATATCCTTCTGTAATACATACTTATAAGCATGTATAACAGAAGGAAATATACATATCCTTCTGTAATACATACTTATAATAAGCATGTATAACAGAAGAAAATATACATATCCTTCTGTAATACATACTTATAAGCATGTATAACAGAAGGAAATATACATATACACACACACATAATGTATATATACATTTTAAAATAATAATAAAACATCGAGTTAATTCTTTTTATCTCTTAATTGCAAATGTCATATAATTACAAAGTTGGTGTTGAACTTAAACATTATTTACACCAACAGACAAGGCTAGTATAGGGTTGATTCCACAGTGGTATTGGTTTGTTAGCTTCCCAACCAACCACACTTGTAAGGCTTCATTATTTTCTAAAAGCTGAGTATCCACATTCACAAAATTTATCCAACGGTTAGATGATAATAATAATAATAATAATAATAATAATAATAATAATAATAATAATAATAATAATAATAATAATAATAATAATAATAATAATAATAATAATAATAATAATAATAATAATAATAATAATAATAATAATAATAATAATAATAATAATAATAATAATAATAATAATAATAATAATAATAATAATAATAATAATAATAATAATAATAATAATAATAATAATAATAATAATAATAATAATAATAATAATAATAATAATAATAAATAATAATAATAATAATAATAATAATAATAATAAATAATAATAATAATAAATAATAATAATAATGATCACTGTATAGTTTACTCACCAAATTCATTAAATAATTCACCCAAAAGTCATTTATTTACAAGGCTAACATTCTTTCGTTTGCATGCTTACAAACCAATATCAACCAGTGTGAAATTAACCCATAGACTTTGTATCTATAATGTATCAAAAGTATACTATATCCTTTATAAGACTACTTGTGTGTAAATATTTGAGCATAAATAAACTCACTTTTTCATCATAAATCATTAATTCGGTGTGGGAATAGGGGGGACAGGCTTGGGGGGAGTTTGGGGGGTGCGGGAATAAGGGGACAGGCTTGTGGGGAGTTTGGGGGGTGCGGGAATAAGGGGACAGGCTTGGGGGGAGTTTGGGGGGTGCGGGAATAAGGGGACAGGCTTGGGGGGGGTTTGGGGGGGTGCGGGAATAAGGGGACAGGCTTGGGGGGGTAAAAAGCCTGTCCCCCTACTCCCGCATTATTCCTCAATAAATGTCGGCTTTCCATAATTAATAAATAAATAGTGTTAATATTTTGACACCCATAAACTTCACATTCATCATTTAATTCATCAATAACGTTTCCCACAGTAAATAAAATAATAGTAGTGTTAATATTTTGACAAGAATAAACTTTATATTCCATCATTAAATTCATCAATAAATAAAATAGTCGTGTTAATTATTTTGGACAAGAATAAACTCCTTCTTCACTGTATAAAATAATTTCTTGAATCATATTGGCTTCCCACATCAAATACAACAAGAATGTACAAATTAATTCATATAATTATATAGTGTAATTATATTCTACCTTGAACTCTGAAATAACAATCAACAATATATTTTTATACTCTGGGTTGATTCCACAGTGGTTTTGGTTTGTTAGGATGCTCCCTAACCAACCAACCAACCACACTGTCAGGTAGTTACATTATTACCATAGTTTGTTAGGATGCTCCCCAACCAACCAACCAATCAGAAGTCATTTATTTACACAATTCCGTTTCTTTCGTTAGGGTGCTTACAAACCAAAACAAACCACTGTGGAATCGGCCACTCAATAACTATCTTGGACACCTACATTTGTAATAATTCATAATACAGTACAATTCAATACTTGCTAATAATATCACTTGACTACAGTACAGTACACACTCCTCTCTTTTTATGTGAGTTTATATTATGCGAATTTGAAATAGTGCGTATCATGAAAAAAAAAAAAAAAAAAATGCAATTGACACGAACAAGGAGGCTCCATTTTCAAGTTAAAGTACCATTATTTCTTGTGGAAATGTACAATTTACTTTATGCGAAATTCACTTTATGAGACCCCTTCACCAACCTAACCTAACATAAAAAAAGGAGAGTGTATATTTATTCTAAACTTATTTCTTTATGGGACCCTGTGTGTGTGTGTGTGTGTGTGTGTGTGTGTGTGTGTGTGTGTGTGTGTGTGTGTGTGTGTGTGTGTGTGTGTGTGTGTGTGTGTGTGTGTGTGTGTATGATGTAGTCAGAAAATTGGAGATAAATGAGTCCTTCAAATATTGCCACGAAACACACACACACTCACTCTCTCTCGTCTCTTTCTCTGTTACACACATACACACACATTCTCTATCTCTCTCACACACACACACTCTCTCTCTTTCTCTCTCACACTCTCTCGTCTCTTTCTCTCTTACACACATACACACACATTCTCTATTTCTCTCACATATGCAAACACACACTCTCTCTTTCTCCCTCTCTCTCTCTCTCTCACACACACACACCTATATGGAAGAATTTTGTTTGTTTCATGGCATAGTCAGGAGGAATCAGAAGTCTCCAATTTTCATACATAATCACAGGGTCTTTAACCTCATATTGTATACAGTAAGTGTAATGGTAAACAAATACTGTAATTGGAAAACTATCAGCTGCATGCCAATCTCACAAGTGTGTGTGTGTGTGTGTGTGTGTGTTATGTGGGGTATGTTTATATATATATATATGTGTGTGTGTGTGTGTGTGTTATGTGGGGTATGTTTATATATATATATATGTGTGTGTGTGTTATGTGGGGTACGTTTATATATACTGTACTGTATATGTGTGTGTGTGTGGGGGGGGGGGGGTATGTTTATATATATGTGTGTGTGTTTATATACAAATGTAGCCTATGTATGTGTATGTATGCATGTTTATAAATGTTTACATATGTGTGTGTGTGTGTGCGTTATACAGCAAGTGAGGTCAGGTGGTTATAACATACACACAGACAGACAGAGTGGATATGTTTGTTGATATGTTGGTGGTTGTTATATACTCCGGGCATCTGCTGTACTTTCCGGCACTTTCACCTTCAAACCACTCAATTTCTTGGTCAAACACACCTGGCAACCCAACCGGGACCTGTGGAGAAGAGAAGAGAAAAGAAGAGAAGAGAAGGGGAGAAGAGAGGGAGGGGAGAAGAGAGAGAAGAGAGAGAGAGGGAGAAGAGAGAGGGGGAGAAGAGATGGAGGGGAGGGGAGGGAAATGATGAAAGAGAAGTGAAGAGAGGGATGGAGAAAAGAGAAGAGAGAGGGAAGAGGAGAGAGAGAGGGGGAGAAGAGAAGGGAAGAGAGAGAGAGAGAGAGAGAGATGAGTGGCTGTGATTATACTTGACATACAGTCGACAAAAATAATTATTGGAACCATCCTTACATCAAAATCAACTACAGTACCAATATTTATCTATAAGGGTGTTTCATTATTTTTGTTGTTGACTGTACAATTAATACATACATACAGGAGGAATTAGAAGCCTCCAAGATTCATACACGACCATAGGCTCCTTAAAATATAAAAAGGAAATCAAAATGGAATGGTATATAATCTTAAAAAATGTTAAAAGATATGAAACGCAAAATAATTTCAGTATCGTAAGTTTATTGTATCATGTTAACTTGGACATTCATAAAAAGATAAATAAATAAACAATACTGTGTTATATTTATTAAACTATGTACTGTATTTCCTTATTATTATTATTATTAATATTCAAGGAGGAACAAGACTGCCTTTCATAAAAATAAATAAATAAATAAATAAATATATCAACATTATTCCGTCTCCTTGATCAAGCTTGTAATAACGTCTTTCTCCTTGATCAAGCTTATAATAACTTCTATCTCTTTGATCAAGCTTATAATAACGTCTTTCTCCTTGATCAAGCTTGTAATACTTCTGTCTCCTTGATCAAGCTTGTAATATCTTCTTTTTCTTTGATTAAGCTTGTAATAACTTCTTTTTCTTTGCTGCACTGGTCTTTAGGAAGTTATAAGCATCTGTATATCCCATGAGGTACATATTTTGCAATGCATCAACATGGGGAGGCAACAGAGCACGTATACACCTCACCAAATTACCAAGAGTGACGGCCAGTTGTTCATTAGCCACGGTGATATAGAGAGGCGTGTTTGAGCCATCGGTGGGACAAATATCAACCCCACGACCATTGAAGGGACTGATGGTTATAGCTGGATGACACACAATGGGCAGATTATTACTAAACCCACCGTCAACACACTTCTGTCCCTTGAACGTGGGTAGTCTGAACCCGGAGAAAGCCGGAATGAAACACGAACACAGTAAACATCGAATCAGCTCTTCTCTGGACTCCCATTTAGACACCATGACATTCCTCCTTTGACTGACACTGGTGATAGATACAAAGAGTCTATCACTGGCCCTAACATGAGCATCAGAGGGCAAGAGATCCAGTCCCAATTTGAGTTGATCTTCCACACTGTATCTTGGGTTAAAAGGTCCGAGTGTCAGTTGATGTGACGATGCCGCAGCGTCCAGGAAGTACTCCCTCACTGTTGACGACTCCACTCCACACACCACACACGCCCCCAGTATAGCCCCAGCCGACGCCCCAGCCACCGACGCCCTGGTGAGGAGGTGAGGCCAATATCTATGTAGACAATCCAGTGCTCCCAGTTGGTACACACTCAGGAAGCCAGAACCAGATAACGACAAACACACACCACTCCTAGAATATAATACCCAGTAAACTCATATCACCACTACTATCAATACACTCATAGATACAACACCCAGCAACTCACATCATCACCAATACTACCAATATTACTCTAACACATTATTCTACTACCCTAACTAACACTTATTATTATTAAACACCCCTAGAATATAACACCCAGTAAACTCATATCACTACTAATATTACTCTACTTATTCTACTACCCTAACTAACACTTATTATTATTAAACACCCCTAGAATATAATACCCAGCAAACTCACATCACCACTGTTACCAATATATTCTACTACACAAACATATTAAACACTTTATTATATTATTACCCTAAGCACCTCACATTACCATTGTTTCCACTTCATATAAAATATACAGTAGTTCCTCAATATTGTCACTTTAATATTCTAACATAATAACATAGGCCCAGTATATTAACAATAATGTATGTTAGTGAATTCCTACCATATGTATTGAAACAACCGACTGACACTTTTGAAACAGAAACAATCACATTATTATTATTATTATTTTTTATTATTAATGATACATAAGTACAGTAATACACTTCCAGTCACAGCCATTGATATGTTATGGAAGTAAGACTATGGGTTGATTACACAGTGGTTTTAGTTTGTTAGGATGCTCCCCAACCAACCAACCAACCACACTTGTCAGTCTTAGGGTTGATTCCACAGTGGCTTTGGTTTGTTAGGATGCTCCCCAACCAACCAACCAACCACACTTGTCAGTCTTAGGGTCAATTCCAGTGGTTTTGGTTTGTTAGGATGCTTCCCAACCAACCAACCAACCAACCACACTTGTCAGTCTTAGGGTCAATTCCAACAGTGGCTTTGGTTTGTTAGGATGCTCCCCAACCACACTGTCAGGTAGTTCCATTATTACTATAATTTCATAGTGGAGTCATCAAATTCATTCAACAATTCACTCACGAGTCAATTACACAGTTCAATTTCTTTTGTTAGGATGCTTACAAACCAAAACAAACCACTGTGGAGTCGGCCTTAAGTCCCAAAACTCCTTTACATAAAGTTATTGTCAAGTGTTTTGGTACAGCCACAATCCAATATCCACCAACACTTTCCTTCCATCGTAGTAAATATCTTGGTAATAAAGAACAACACGTGTATGATTTTGCACCACCTCATAATAATAATAATAATAATAATAATAATAATAATAATAATAATAATAATAATAATTGAGGGGGTTGCTTGAATTGACATAAGGTGTTGTTGTTGTATGATTATATTTTGATATGATACTGATTTATTTGTATGATGGAAGGAAGGTGTTGGTGGATATTTGACTGTGGCTGTACATGTATAAGGTAAAAACACTTCATTGTATTTTTTCACTCCCATTCTAACTTTATCTGTGATTGGAAATAAGTCGACAGTGCAATATAATCTGATAATAAATGCAGAAATATGCACAAGAAACAAATAAAAGCTAATATCAGGCTTATAATTATGTCATTCATGCGGGTTTTTTTATATAAAGTTCTGATAAATCAATAAATATTAAAATCATAAATATTTACTGTACATTACAAACATATATATATACTGTAATGCACATTAACTTAAACAATTACAGTCAAACTTTCCTGAACACGAGACTAGATTAGTATGTAGTGTAATATAGTTTTAGTTAACTATATTCAATGTAAACAATAATATATTTACCTATAATAAACTAAGGCATAACATTAATATTGTACTGTAATGCCAATTAAATAACAACCAACCAACCAACCAACAAACAACATCAATGGAGAATCCAATTGTATATAATAATAATAAATAACATGTGTGTGTGTGTGTGTGTGATCTTAACACTTCCTCTTGTCTCTCTGTTTCTTGAGATAATTGAGAGCATCTTTATATCCAGCATGATAATAATGGTTTAGTATATAAGGTGGTGGAGGCATTAGACTTCTATATAACCTTAACATATTACTCTGTGACACATCTATGGTGAGATTTGACCAGTTTACTTGACTTGTACCTTTCATTTTAAGTGGACTAATATCTGCTTCACCACTATAAGGACTAATTGTTATAGTATTATTAAAGACTTTAGGTTGTCTATTTCTATAACCACCATCAATGTACACTTCCCCTTCTATGGTGGGTGGCCAGCCTCCTGAGAAACCCAATATGAAGCATGAACAGCGAAGAGTGTGAATAAGTTCCTGTCTAGTGTTCCAGTGTGAGAAGACAACGTGTGCACCGTCACGTAGACGCGTCACAGACACGTGTAGACGACCGGACGCCTTCACGTGTGCATCCGGAGGCAACGATTCCAAGCCGTCCGTCAACTGTTCATCCATCCTGAACCCCGGGGAGAACGTACTCATGGTCTGTTGTCTGGCACGAGCAGCGGTCCTCAGAAACCCAGCCCTGACCGTGTTGAGGGGCAGACCACACACCACAGCTGCTGCCATGATTGCCCCGGCCGATGACCCGCTGAAGTGAGCCGTACGGACCACACGAGGGCAGCGGTGGGTCAGACAATGTAGTGCTCCTATCAGGTATACTCCCAGGAACCCACAACCAGACAGCGACACACACAACTCCCTAGAATACAGAGTAGGGTACCAACTCTGTATAACACACACACACATATACACACACACACATACACACACAACACACACACACACACCACACACACACACACACACACACACACACACACACAATACACACACACACAATACACACACACACAATCTCTTAATATTAACACTTTACACTCATTAATCATCGCACCTTCTATATATAATTAATCATATACTTCACACCAATAAGTTTACCAATAGTTAATTAAGGACCTCTGTAATGTAGTAAGAAAATTGGAGGTTAGCGAGTCCTTCAAACATTGCCACGAAACACCGCCTACATTGAAGGAGTTTTGTTTCGTGGCAAAGTCAGGAGGAATCAAAATGCATCATCATTATTCGTTCGTTTTTGTTAATTAAATTGGAGCTCCTTGATTCCTCCAAAGTATACCAGCAAACAACAGGACATACAGAAGAGCAAAAATAATGGTGTTCTGTTGTTGTTGCTTGGAATAGTTTGGAGGATTCAGTTGCTCCAGAATTACCAAAAAAAACTTCCCCATTTAAGTGTATCTGAAAGACAAATGGAGGAACAAAACAAGGATACAACTAAACTAATATAAAATAAATTACAACCATTTACAAATAAGCTAATATAAATAAGTTACAACCATTTACAAATAAGCTAATATAAATAAGTTACAACCATTTACAACTAAGCTAATATAAATAAATTACAACTACTTACAATAAGCTAATATAAATAAGTAACAACCATTTACAAATAAGCTAATATAAATAAATTACAACCATTTATAACTAAGCTACCGGTAATATAAAAAAATTCCAACCACTAACATAAAAAAAAATAATTATAGAGTACATATGATTGAGTACTTACGTGTCTGAGAGTCCATAGGCAAGGTCCAACATGTCTAGTTCTTCATCTGTACAAGGATCTTCAATATTGTCAAAGTCTTCTTGTTTAAAGGTCAGATGACACGTAGAACAAGCCAGAGTTCCTTCACAAGCACCTGATGTAAACACAAAAAACAATAAGCATTTGTATACTGTACACTGTTTTATATGTTATATCCCGGATGTCTCGTCTATCTATTTATCTATTTATCTGTTTATAGCTCAGATGCCTTGTTTCCTCCAGCAACTCCCACCATGGTAGAAGTGTCTCCAGTTTTTCCTGTTCCAACACTCCCTATTTACTTGTTCCAGCCCTACTCTGTCCCTCATGTTACTCTCCTTTACATACTCTTCCACTCTGTTCTGACATCTAACCAGTGGTCTGCCTCTCACACCACAGCCCACAACTTCACTTCCATACACCTTCTTTACAAACTCCACACTTTGCATTCTCTCTACATGTCCAAACCACCTCTTTCTCCCTAATAATCCAAACTGTCTTATGTTGTAGAAAATAATAATAATAATAATAATAATAATCATCATTCACATATGGGTAAATACAAAAAATGTCTGTCTAATTTTTCGAGTTTTCATATTATCATTTTGTTTTGAATAATAAATAGCTGTCCCCTCCTCCTGCACCCCCCCCCCCCCAAGCCTGTCCCCTACTCCCACACCCCCTTAAAAGTAACTAAACAAATTATTTATCCAAAAAGGTCAAAAATACTAACCAAATCCTTCCAGGTCGATGTCATTATTGATGGCAATGTCCAGTAGATTATCACCTTCCTTCCCTTGTACTGTAAAGGTCACACCGTCAGCTCTCTCATACGTCACCTCACACCTGTAACACATAGGGCCTACATACATACACTACAAAAAAACATAAGGTAAATTTACAGAAAAACTAGATTCACTATATTGTATATTTTAGTATCATTATCCACTATTTTGGACCATTCTAAGACACTTTTCATCTATGGTGTTTCTCTAGGAAATGCCCCGTTTTACAAACATAATTTGGATATTAGTCTAACCTGACCTGACCTAACCTAACATTAGATAACAACAAACTACCGGGACCTAACCTGTACACACTACCGGGTATAACCAGTGTAAACAATCATAAAGTGACTGGGGCAAATTTCCAGGACCTAAGTTAGCCTAATGTGGCAACACTGCTCAAACATAGACAAAAACCCAGTTATTCTGTAATACCAAAAAAACATATATATCACCGTGAATGTTACACCATCAGCTCTCTCGAATAAAATATAAAAAATAATATAGTATAAAATATAATACCTGTAACACACATCCAGTACAAAAAAAAACATAACACATACATTACAAAAAAATATATCATCCTAAATCCTAATGAAATCCTAATATTTATACATACGGTAACCAATCATTATAAAATCCTAAAATTCATACATAACCAAAAATCCTTATAATCCTAATCTTTATAAAATCCTAAAATGTATACGTAACCAAAAATCCTTATAATCCTAATCCTTATAAAAAAAAAATCCTAAAAATTATACGTAACTAATCCTTATAAAATCCTAAAATTTATACGTAACCAAAAATGCTTATAATCCTAAAGTTAATCATTATAAAAATCCTAAAATTTATACGTAACTAAAAATCCTTATAACCTAATCATTATATAATCCTAAAATCCTTATAACGTGTTAATCCTAATCATTATAAAAATCCTAAAATTTATACGTAACCAATCATTTTTCATCCTAATCTTTATATAATCCTCTTACCAATCCTTTTTATAGTTGTGACTGGTTGTAGTGAAGTGTAATGAAGGTATATATAACACATTATTATTATTATTATTATATAACAACTTTCTTATAACCCCCTCATCTCGTGTTGTTGTTGTTGTTGTTATTGTGGGTTGTAATAATCGTTGTTTTGTCACTATATTAATCATATTTCTGGATATTAGTCTGTTAATTAATAAGGTAGAGGTCGCCATCTTGACACACAGACTAAAATATAATCGTAATACAAGTTAATGTAGTAAATAATAAGGTATTTTTAAACTCTTGCAAGTCACAGTGAGTTTTGCAATGTGGTAAATATAGTGGGTCTCCAGCCAGTGTTGCCAGATCTGTTTGGCATCATTCCTACCAACAACTAACAACTCAGCCCAAAATTGGTTATGTTGTTGATGGGAAATATTGACTTTACAACGACACCTTATAATACTTATATATATATTTTTTATCTTAATCTATTTCCCTTTTTACTTTACAATTTTCTATTCCTAAAAATGCTTGTTACAATTTCAATGGTTGATGGGAAATATTGCCTTTACAATGACACCTTATATCTTAATCTTTATTTTGCACCTCATACACCAATATATATATTTGTTTTTATCTTGATCTTGTGGGTTTTTGCTATTATTTCTGCTAGAGAAATAATGCTCTTTCAGTCGGGACCTTCTATATAATTGGAGACCGACAAAATATGACGACTATTTCCCTTTTTTTTTTTTTTTTTTTTTTACAATTTTCTATTTCCAAAAGTGCCTGTTACAATTTCAATGGTGCACGTTTCATAATAACATCTTAAAGTACAGACGTACGATGTATCAGTAATTATCGCGGGGAAGATTTTACAAAATACATCTAACTCGGCCATCACTCCGTTCCACGACTTCCATATTAAATCCGCTGGCGTTCACACGCAACCCTTCAATTAGTTATTCCTATATGATCGCCAGCGGATTTAACAGGGGAACAGTGGGGGCGGGGGCGTGGGGTGGGGGTGGGGCGGGGTGAGCGAAGCGAGCAGCGCCGCAGGCAAAAGCACCCACGGCGTAGCCGTGAGTGACTAAGCCAGTGCTTGTATAAAAAAAAAATTATATAAAAAAAATTATATAAAAAAATTTTATATAAAAAAAATTATATAAAAAAAAATTTATATAAAAAAATTGATGTAAAAAATTTTTATGTAAAAAAAATATATATTTTTTTTTATATAAAAAAAAATATAATTTTTTTTTTATATATAAAAAAAATTATATACAAAAATTTATATAAAAAAATATATATAAAAAACAAATTATATAAAAAAAAATATTAAAAAAAATTTATATAAAAAAAATTTTATATAATTTTTTTTTTTATAAAAAAAAAAATTATATAAATTTTTTTTTATATAAAAAAAATATATACAAAAAAAAATATACAAAAAAAAATATAAAAAAAAATATAATTTTTTTTTATATAAAACATTTTTATATAAAAAAAATTACATATTTTTTTTATATAAAAAAAAATTATATAAAAAAATATATAAAAAAAAATATATAAAAAAAAATTATATAAAAAAAAATTATATAAAAAAAAATTATATAAAAAAAAATATATATAAAAGCGAGCAGCGCCGCAGGCAAAAGCACCCACGGCGTAGCCGTGGCTGGCGAAGCCAGTGCTTGTATATATAATTTTCCTAATGTGTTCTAGGATGTCAAAATGGTCTAAAACTGAGAAATTTCCTTGCACATTGTGGCAACATTGCAATCAGCTGTTCGACCCAGTGTTGCCAGATCTGTTTGGCGTCATTCCTCCATTGTCAACATCAAAATTATCCCTCTATTCAACTCACTAATAATATTTCGTCTGGTTAGTAATTTTCTTGTTTTATACTCTTTAACTTTTTTTAATTTCGATTCTGTGTGTGTGTGTGTGTGTGTGTACTTCAAAATTCCCTACTCTAGATAGATTTCCTTGGATCTGGTAACACTGACCATCTGCTGGATTAACATCGTTCGTCACATAACCGGATTCTAACTTTTTTTTTAATGCCTATCGACATTATTTTTGGTCATTAAGGCCATCATTTTAGTTTACTTAATAACAATAAACAATAAAATAACAATAATAGACTAAAACAAATAAAATAATAGATTAAAACAATAAAATAAATAAATAAATAAATAAATAAATAATACTAATAGTTTAGGTTAGTAGTCCATTTCCTTCTCATGTAAACAAAGGCGATCGAAGATGTCAGCAAATGCCGAAAAAGTTAGTAATATTATTTCTAACCTTCTTCCACATCTTGTCTTATAAATAGGATAAAAACTAGACATTAAATAAAGTGAAGAGTGTATTATAAAGGTGTAATTATATATAAAAATACGTAATTATTATAAAATTATATATAAAGAATGGCGTAACTTTCCTCGAAAATTATCATGTATTTCTGTGTTGATAATAATAATAAAAACAAGAACATGAAGGAAGTGAGTGAATGAGTGAGTTGAACCCCTTTTAAGAAGTCGTTGCCCCAAGAAGAAGAACAACAAGAACAAGAACAATAATTACAAGCATTAGTTCAAGTCAAGATTATGGTGATGTAACATATATAATAATGTGTAATTATTAAAAAAATATATATAACAATTGACGGTATTTTTACAGAAGATTTGGGTTCACTATTAGGTATAATTATATTAGTTATGTTTTACCATTAATTAGGAACATTCTAAGACTATTTTCTTCTATAACATTTCCTATACAAACGTAATTTTAATATAACCAAAATCTAACCTTCAAATATATATACTTTTTTTTACCTTCTTATTTTTTTAATCTTTTGGTAATTTTTATGTAACTAATGTCTAACCTTCGAATACAACTTATTTTTTTATCTTTTGGTATTTTTAATGTAACCAAAGTGTATTATTGTGGGTGAGTGAGTTACGAGAGAGAGGTAATGTGTGTGTGTGTGTGTGTGTAATTTTCCTGTATATAACCCCAATATACCATTACAAGAGAGTGAGTTACGTGAGAGAGGTAATGAGTGTGTGTGTGTGTGTAATTTTCCTGTATATAACCCCAGTATACCATTACAGGTGAGTGAGTAATGAGTGTGTGTGTGTGTGTGTGTGTGTGTGTATATATTATCATGTCTATAACCCCAGTCTACCATTACAGGTGAGTGAGTTACGAGAGAGGGGTAATGTGTGTGTGTGTGTGTGTGTGTGTGTGTGTGTGTGTGTGTGTGTGTGTGTGTGTGTGTCTGTGTGTGTGTGTGTGTGTGTGTGTGTGTGTGTATATATATTATCATGTCTATAATCCCAATATACCATTACAGGTGAGTGAGTTAAGAGAGAGAGGTAATGAGTGTGTGTGTGTATATATTATCATGTCTATAATCCCAATATACCATTACAGGTGAGTGAGTTAAGAGAGAGAGGTAATGAGTGTGTGTGTGTGTGTATATATATATATTATCATATCTATAATCCCAATATACCATTACAGGTGAGTGAGTTAAGAGAGAGAGGTAATGAGTGTGTGTGTGTATATATATATATTATCATATATATAACCCCAATATACCATTACAGGTGAGTGAGTTAAGAGAGAGAGGTAATGAGTGTGTCCGTGCTGGTAACTTTGTGGAGTCCATCGTCCATTATTCCCATGCCATCAAGATGAGTTCCTCGTCACCACAACTTTACAGTAACCGTTCCCTGGCCTTCCTCAAGTTACAGCAGTATTACCACGCCCTCCAGGATGCTAACGAGGCTATTCGACTCGACCCCACCTGGGCCAAGGTAAACACCTATTAGTCAAACCAACCTTACATTAAAATAGGAGAGTTCCAATATTTTTTTGCCAACAGGACTACTTTGGGTCGTATTATTAAATTACCAACTCATCTCAGTCACCTGTGAAAACCTTAATACAAATTGTAATATTAATTTAATATGCTTAATACGAATTGTAATATTAATTTAATATGCTTAATACGAATTGTAATATTAATTTAATATACTTAATACAAATTGTAATATTAATTTAATATGCTTAATACAAATTGTAATATTAATTTAATATGCTTAATACAAATTGTAATATTAATTTAATATACTTAATACAAATTGTAATATACAGTACCGGTACATCCCTGTAGGATTAAGGCAAGAAAAACCATAAAAAGTAGTTTATGTTAATTTCAGAGACAATTTTGGTGATTGATGGACTAATTATCATTTTCCCCAAAGGGTTACGTGTATCACATAGAACCATTTCACACAGAACCACCTCTTCTATCCACCTATTGGACATTCTATATCAGACCGAGGTGTATTGCCATTATATAACAAGATTTAACTAATAATTTTGCATGTCATAACAAAGAATTAACTAACACTTTTCCATGTCATAATAATAAATAATAAGATTTAACTAACCGTTTTCCATGTCATAATAATTTAAGATGTAACTAACAATTTTCCATGTCATAATAATAAATAATAAGATTTAACTAACAATTTTCCATGTCATAAAGAATTACCTAACAATTTTCCATGTCATAATAATAAATAATAAGATTGAACTAACAATTTTCCATGTCATAAAGAATTAACTAACAATTTTCCATGTCATAACAAAGAATTAACTAACAATTTTCCATTATATAGCAAGATATAACTAACAATTTTCCAAGTCATAACAAAATGTAACTAACAATTTTCCATGTCATAATAATAAATAATAAGATTGAACTAACCATTTTCCATGTCATAATAATAAATAACAAAATTGAACTAACCGTTTTCCATGTCAGGGCTATTTCCGTCGTGGTGAGGTTGAGTTTGCCACGAGTCACTTCGGCCGGGCGCTGGAATCTTACAGACGTGCTTCACAACTCCAGAACGACCCAGCCTTATTGGAGTATGTCCTCAGAGCTAACAGGGACATGACCAGACAACAAAAGGTACAACACACACACACACACACACATATATATACTGTACACACATACACACACACACGCACGCACATATATATATACACACACACACACACGCACATATATATACACACACACACGCACACACACACATATATATATACACCCACACCCACACACACACACACACTCGCACACACACACAGACAAATTGTGGTAATGTTTGTGTGTTATAAAATCTATACTGTACTGTACATATATACTGTACAATCTTTACTTTATATTCATTGTGGTAATGTGTGTACAGCCACAAGCAAATATCCACCAACACTTTCCTTCCATGGTAGTAAATATCTTGGTAATAAAGAACAACACGTGTATGATATTGTACCAACTCATAATAATAATAATAATAATAATAATGATAATAATAATAATGATAATAATAATAATAATAATTGAGGGGGTTGAGTTGACATAAGGTGTTGTTGTTGTATGATTATAATATTATTTTGATATGATACTGATTTATTTACACGATGGAAGGAAAGCGTACAGTTGCCAAAAAAGGTATTGCAACAAATCTTGATGTAACTTTAACCCTAGTAATATCTACAACTATTTGTAGGGACTATAACCATGTATAACAGAAGGAAATATACATATCCTTCTGTAATACATAGGTACTTATAATATAACATGTATAACAGAAGGAAATATACATATCCTTCTGTAATACATACTTATAATCCCTACAAATAATTATGGACATTAATATGTTTAATATTGTATCAATAGTTGTCACAATGCCTTTTTTGGCAACTGTACATGACATAGGCCTACCTGCAGTTGTAATTATTCTGTTATTTCATAGTTGTAATATATGTTTATATGTTTGTGTGTTTGTCTGTATGTCAGGTGGACCAACAGACTCCGTGGGTTGGTGCTGGTATTGGACTCATCTTGGGAGTCCTGGTTGTCGTGGGGGATGCAGTCATTGCCAAGGACGCCACACTAACTGTAAGTCCATTAAAGTCCATGTCATTGTTATTTAAGTCCATTACATGCATTATTTAAGTCCATATCATTGTTATTTAAGTCCATTACATGTGTTGTTTAAGTGCATATCATTGTTGTTAAAGTCCATACCATTATTAAAGTCCATTACCTTTGTTATTGAAGTCCATATTAAGTCCATTATGTTTGTTATTAACAACAAAAATACTACTACAAATAACAACAATAATAATAATAATAATAATAATAACAATAATAATAACAAAAATACTACTACAAATAACAACAACAACAACAACAATAATAATAATAATAATAACAGTGTTGTATTTTTAACATATATATTTT
>JAWZYT010002396.1:0-5000 GCA_034508575.1 Petrolisthes manimaculis | reverse complement strand
TGTGTGTATGTTTGTGTATCATTCTATCCTCTCAATCTCTCCGTCTCTATTTCTCTCTCTTTCTCTCTCTCTCTCTCTCTCTCTCTCTCTCTCTCTCTCTCTCTCTCTCTCTCTCTCTCTCTGTGTGTGTGTGTGTGTGTGTTATTCTATGCACTCACATACTTACACCCTTGACTGCACACTAGATATTCAATCGGTGCCAGACCACTTACAGAATTTAACCGGCCATTCACTCTCTCTCTATAGTGAATAATTCCTATGTGTTCAGGATTACGTGTATAGTGAATGGAGAGAGAGAGAGAGAGAGAGAGAGAGAGAGAGAGAGAGAGAGAGAGAGAGAGAGAGACCGGTAGCAAATGTATATATATAGAGATTGTTGGATAGATAGATATAGATAGATAGATAGATAGATAGATAGATAGATAGATAAATAGATAGATAGATAAATAGATAGGTAGATATTAATTGATATAGATATATATATAGATATAGATAGATTGATAGACCGATAGACTTATAGATAGATAGATAAATGTAGCGAATACGAGAGAGAGAAAAAAAGGAAGGAGGGAGACAGAAAATGAAAATGAAAAAGTGAGAGAGAGAAAATGAAGGAGAGGGAGAGAAGGGGGGGGGGGGGAGAGGGAGAGAAGGGGGGGGGGGGAGAGAGGGAGAGAAGGGGGGGGGAGGGAGGGAGATAAAACGAAGGTGGAAGAGAGGGAGGCATCACACACACACACACACACACACACAGGAGAGGTACATTAGCGTTCCTACCTCCACTTCCTGTGTAATAACGAAAGAAACTAACACTGTTTTCACTCTCTCTCACTCTCTCTCTCTCTCTCTCTCTCTCTCTCTCTCTCTCTCTCTTTCATTATCTATATATCTGTGTGTATCTCTCTCTCTCTCTCTCTCTCTCTCTCTCTCTCTCTTTCATTTATCTCTCTCCCCTCCCCCCCCTCTCTCTCTATCTATATACATTTGTCTATCAATTTCTCTCTCTCTCTCTCATTATCTCTCTCACTCTTTATCTATCTATCTACCTCTATTGTTTATTGTTTAATATATTTTCTTCATTCTCTCTCCTTCCCTTTTTCATATTTATCTTCCCCCCTCCCTCTCTCTCTCCCTCTCTCTCTCTCTCTCTCTCTCTCAACGCCTCCAGCATCCCACCTTCGCCACACACCTACCTACCTACCCACCTACCTACCTACCTACCCACCTACCTACCTACCTACCTACCTACCTACCAACCCCATCATTTCGTCTCTGCCTTAACACCCGTAATATCACTCGTAGTTTACCAAGTCTAGCAGAGTATAGGATAATATACTGACATTCTCTTATATACACACACACACACACACACACACACACACACACACAGACACACACACACACACACAGACACACACACACACACACACACACACAGACACACACACACACAGACACACAGACACACACACACACACACACACACACACACACACACAGACACACACAGACACACACACACAGACACACAGACACACACACACACAGACACACAGACACACACACACACAGACACACACACACACACACACACACACACACACACACACACAGAGAGACACACACACACAGACACACACAGACACATACACACACACACACACAGACACACACACACACACACACACACACACACAGTTCGAATCCCCGGTCGGGTGGAGACAATTTGGGATTGTTTTTTTAAATGCGACTCTTCTTTTGAAATAACATTTAATCTCACCAGTTGTTGATTAATAAATCTATTGACTTTATCCTCAAATTTTATAGTGACAGAAAAAACATCAGGAAAGCATAATTTAGAAAATTTGATAAAGTCATTAATAATTATTTTCATTTTAGCAATATAATCTGTTTTAAGAAGGAGAACTATGCCATTTCCTTTGTCTGGTTTGCTCACAATTATATCCTTATTTTTACCAAGTTGCCTTAGTAAGAATACATCAGAACGCGTAAAAATTGGACAGAAAACCTTAAAAGACTCAAAACCATAAAAAAAACCTACATGAAATATTACGTAAACAGTTAATGACAGAACCAAAACTATAACAAGTAGCAATTGTACATGATTTAATTAAGGCAATTAGCAAGATTTTCAAAGGTTAGAAAATAATTCACAAAAGAGAGTAAAAAAAAATTCTCTCTTTGTTAATGAGATACTTAAAAATAACCTTGTCAGGGTCACAATATCTTAAATCATAAATGGAACAAAGTCTCAGTAATTTAGATTCATGGGTTTTAGTTATCGTATTTGAGTATTTATTAAAAAAAATCTTTACAAAGGAATTTAAACACCAAGTAAGTAAGTAGGTAAGTAAATAAGTAAATAAGTAAGTAAATAAGTAAGTAAATAAGTAAGTAAGTAAGTAAATAAGTAAGTAAGTAAGTAAGTAAATAAGATATGAATAAAGTAAGTAAATAAGTAAGTAAATAAGTAAGTAAATAAGTAAGTAAATAAGTAAATAAGTAAGTAAATAAGTAAATAAATAAGTAAATAAGTAAGTAAGTACATAAGTAAATAAGTAAATAAGTAAGTAAATAAGTAAATAAGTAAGTAAATAAGTAAATAAACAGATAATATGCATTTTGGTGTTGCCTTCCCCACACACTAAGAGAGGTGGATAGGAATTCTTGTAGCATACGTGTTTCTCTCTTTCTCTTTCCTCCCTGCGGGCAAGGAAACATTACCACACACACACACACACACACACACACACACACATACACACACACAGAAGCAGCCCCCAAAACACACGGATATATTCACACACACATATCTTCAACCACCAGCAGGAAAAACCAAAAACACACTGATATACTTACACACACACACACACACACACACACACACACACACACACACAGGCCAGTAACAGAAGCAGCCCAAAACACACAGATATACTAACACACACACAGACTCTACCACCACCAACAGCCAAAAAACAACAACAACACAGATAGATAGATAGATAGATAGATAGATAGATACACAACCACACACACATAGATACACACACAACCAGTCAAGAACACACACACACACACCCTCACTCAACCATATATATATGTATATGTATGTATGTATGTATTTATGTGTGTATGTGTACTTGTATGTATTTAAGTTTCATTTAATTGTGTCTTTGTTTTTTGTTTTCCTGCTTTCACTTATGTTCATTTTCATTTTTATCATTACTGTTTTAATGTTACATGTACATTTTCACCCTCCCAGCTGCTACTATTTAATAAACCCATTATTATTATTATTATTATTATTATTATAACCACTCACTATTTTCACCCAATAGCTTTCACCCTATTTTCATCCCACCCTACCCTTCACCCTCACCCTACCCTACCCTTCACCCTACCCTACCCTACCCTTCACCCTACCCTACCCTTCCCCTACCCCACACCCTATTTTCACCCTCACCCTACCCTACCCTTCACCCTACCCTACCCTTCACCCTACCCTTCCCCACACCCTATTTTCACCCTCACCCTACCCTACCTACCCTTCACCCTACCATTCCCCTACCAATTAGTGTGAAGCCTGAGGGGCGTGGTTTAATTCGCTGGTCCCACCCCCTAATTAATTAAATATATTGTGTCATGATGATCAGAGAGGAGGGGGGGGGAGGGGGGGGGAGGGGGGGGGAGGGGGGGATGGGTGTGTGAGGAGAGTGAGGGGAGATGGAGAGAAAGAGAGGGGTGTGTGAAGGGGTGAGAGAGAGAAACAGGGGGATGGTAGAAGTGAATATCTGTAATAATAATAATAATAATAATAATAATAATAACAATAATAACAAAAACAATAATAACAATAATAACAATAATAACAATAATAACAATAATAACAATAATAATACTAATAATACTAATAATACTAATAATACTAATAATACTAATACTAATACTACTACTACTAATAATAATAATAATAATAATAATAATAGATAGCCTGGGTGAGAATCATAATAAGTGCTGAGTGTATGGGAAGATTATTACATAGAGAAATTTCTTCCTTACTTCCTTCCTTCATGCCTTCCTTCATTCCTTCATGCTTTCCTAGATTCTTTTCTTCCTTCCTTCCTTCCTTCCTTCCTTCTTTCCTTCCTTCCTTCTTTCCTTCCTTCCTATATTCTTTCTTTCCTTTCTAGATTCTTTCGTTCCTTCCTAATTTATTTTCTTCTCTCTTCCTTCTTTCATTCCTTCCTTCTTTCTTTCCTTCCTTCCTTCCAAAATTCTTTCCTAGCTTCTTTTCTTTCTTGTTTCTTTCCTTCCTTCCTTCCTTCCTTCCTTCCTTCCACACACACACACACACACACACACACACACACACACACACACACACACACACACACACACACACACACACACACACACACACACACTCCATCACACCAGGACTCTCCCTCATGTCTCTTATTGATTTTCTCTCCAAGCCTTCACACCCCAAACCTCTAACCAGCCAGCATGCCAGCCAGTCAGTCAGCTAGACAGACAGACAAATAAACAGACAGACAGACAGACAGATAGACAGCCAGCCAGCCAACCAGCTAGACAGACCGACAGACAGACAGACAAACAAACAACCAGCCAGACAGACAGACAAATAGACAGCCAGACAGCCAGACAGCCAGACAGCCAGCCAGCTTCTCTTAGCCACCTACCTAGCTCCTTCCTTCCTTCCTTCCTCCTTCCTTCCCTCCTTCCTTCCTTCCTTTCCTCCTTCCTTCCCTCCTTCCTTTCCTCCTTCCTTCCCTCCTTCCATCCCTCCTTCCATCCCTCCTTCCATCCTTCCTTTCCTCCTTCCTTCCTTCCTTCCTTCCTTCCTTCATTGACTCCAGGTGTGACTGCGTGGACAGGTACCGTACAGCCTCGTCCAATACTCCTGCGACGAAATATGGTGTGAAATTTTGGGCCATGTATGATGCTACAGGAAC